>JAOWMA010000208.1:0-94234 GCA_025962755.1 Colletotrichum tropicicola | reverse complement strand
AAGAAGTACTTAGGTCTCTAAGTTAGATTTTTAAATAAATTAAGTATAACCCTTTTTAAAAAAAAAGACTATTAATTAGATAAATAATACTTACCTCTAGAAAATATATATTAATTAGAGAGATAATTATAATAACTAAAAATAAGTAATTAAAGAGTCTTTTAAGCTTTTTAACTATAATATATAAGATAAAGTATTATTAAAAATTAAGTAATTTACTTAAAGTTAGGATAATAAAAGTCCTAAGTTAAGACTTTAAAAAAGAGGAGATTATATTAGATATTTAAAACTAATACTAGTTTTAGTAGGGTACTAGTAGAGTATTAGTGAGAAAGTAGGTTATAGTAAAATATAGTTTATTTAAAAAGCTAAACTTAAATAGAATTTATAAAAAACTCTATAGGTTTAGAATTAAATACTAGTATATACCTACCTCTAATAGTGGTATTATTAACTCCTTCACTCCGTGCGACCCAGCCTTCTGATACTATCGACCCGCAGAGATTAGCCACTCGTAGATGACGACCATCTATCGCTCGTAAGAACCAGGCACAGCCTGGCAACATCAGATCCGCGAACAGGTCTCTTAGAGGTCACCGTTGCCTCAGAATCAATCCATAGCGTAGATCCCGCGGTGTCACTAGCACACTCAGACCGAAATGCTGGCGTGTCGACCGCGCCTGGGCAAATAGCATTCACCCTTGCGCGAGGATGCACCCTCGCAGCGTCGGGAGCAAGCGATAAAGTAAGCCCATTTTGAACTGCAGACTTGCTCGCTGCATAGTCTGGGTTGCCTGCCACACCAAAGACGCCAGCTTCAGAACCAATGATGATGAGAGACACGTTACTCGCCGCCGTTACCGCTGCAGAGGCGCCGGGGCTCCCTTTGGCATTATTTGTTTCAACCCCGGCATGTCTGTTCGCAGCCGCACTGTCGGAACTTATCTTCTGTGCATTTGCTTCCTGGGTCTCGAGGTGGCTGAGCCATGTCTTCGCTGTGATGAAAGTACCGGTGACGTTCTGTTGAACCAGAGAAGTCACACCGGTGAGTCAACGCCTCAAATTGCAATTTGCCAGGGCACTCACCACGTCGAGAGTCTTGCGAAATTGCGCGACAGGCATAGTAATGGCCGAACGATGATGCTCGACGAAGCTCAGGTCCAGTGCGGCAGCACAGACGCATACGGTCGGCCAGCCTCCAAACCGTTCCTTGACGGCTTCCCAGGCCGACTCGATGCTCGACTCATCTGTCGTGTCTCCTTGGACCCACAAGAGGTTCTCATGCTCTGTGGCGAATTTCTTGGTGTCAATATCAAGCGCCCCAACGAAAGAACCAGCTGCCAGGAACGCGTCGATGATGATGCGACCGATTTGTCCGCCAGCACCGGTTACGACCACAACGGTCCCTTCGAGACCGAAACCTAGCTCCATTCTCAGAGTTTGATGCTGCAGATATTGTCGAGAGATGGTTGAACGAGCACGGGGCCAGGCTCGGAAAGTACCGAAGCGTCCCAACTGCAGATATGTTCTCAGTACAGAGTATTGGAATCCTCATCTGCGGACGAAGTCCCGCGAAAGCATATTGATATCGGTCGTGACGTCATATTTTGACCAAGCAGTCATTCCTCGGGAGCCGGAAACGACGGCTTGGCTCGGCTGGCGGGCCGTATGCTCGAATAGGAAAGCCGTTACGGGCTCAAGACCAGTCTCGTCGACATAGGATGACAATTACAGTGGCAGACGTATCCAAAGCAAAACAGATAACAGATTAATTCGGCCAGTAAGCTGTCCATTCAGCTGCAATTTGGCGACCAACAATATTGATTCAGCGCCCTGCTAAATCGACCTAGGCTGGATTGAGCTATGAGCGTCTGAGTCTGTCATCAACTTAGACACAGAAATCCACCCATAAGCCTCCCTTCTTGCTCGAACAAAATGGAATTCTGCCCCTGAAAAACCGGGAATCACACGATCAACTGTTAGGATATCTGAACCATGATGTCCCCCCCGTGGCTTGGATGCGTTCCGCCAACTGGCCCTCCATAACCGTGCTTCCCTTTCCATGCCCACCAGAAGGCCAAAAAAGCCGTACAACCCACCCAAATAACGCTTGTGTAGTTCATATTGTTGGCTTTGACAGGTAATGAGAGTGGCAAGCAGTATATGACGAACCAGATCAGCATGTATGCGCTCGCGATGACGTTAATAAGATATCCCCACCGTCCAAGATGAAATGGTCCTCGTCGAATGTTTTTCCGGCCCGTAAGAGTATGAGGCAGGATCGCAGCGATGAAAGAAGAAGTCGACATCAGAACGTAGCAGCCAACGAAAGCGTTGAAGGCGGTGGTGCTCCCGATATAGATGCATCCCAACACCGTGACAAAAGCCGTCGAGGTCACAATTGCGTTGAAGGGCATCTGAAATCGGGCGCTGATGGTCGAGAGAAATTTGGGTGCCGGCGTCGCGCCGTCCCGGGCCAGAGACCAAAATGTACGGCCACTGGTGATATACAGAGCCACCATGCTAAGACCGATGCTGATCTGCATGAGAACGAGAAGGCAAATCGCCCCAACCCGAGACTGCGTAGCCTGGAGGTAGATTTCGGCGATGGGGAAAGATGATGCTGAAAGCGCGTCGTAGTCGTTGATGGCGTATATGAGTGCTATCAGGTAAGTCAAGCCCGTAACGAACCCAGTGAGCGCTTGAACACCCATGGCCAACGGCACATTGCGCTCTGGTACTGGAATCTCCTCTGCGAGGTGGCTGACTGCACCAGGACATCCAACGCTAAACGCACCGTTCAGCATGCCTGTCATGAACACTATGGCAGGACTTCCACTCCGACCAAACGAAGGCTGCCGAGGCATGGCCCAGTCCATTTGCTGTCGTAGGCATGACAACCAGTACAACGGCCGTGATGATGAACCCGCCCAGCAACCAATAGATACCGAAGTTGTTGAGCTGAGGCATCTGTCGGCCGAAGACGCAGACGATCAGACTTGCCGTCCAGGTCGACAGAACATAGACCCCAAACACATGAGACTGCGTAGGGCTATATTCTGGATGCGTAAGCGCAAACATCTGCAGTATGCTGTTGCTCCAGATGGATGCCATGCTTGCCGCAGCAAATATCCAGGCGAGGTAGTTCCACCATCCTGCAAAAAAGCCAATGACCCTACCTGCTCTTTTGCCAGGCGTGACCGATGCCCACGTGAGACTTTGCGTATAACGGCTGGCTGAGAGTCAAGAATAACATCTGATGATCTAAGTTCGTCAGGAACGCAGGAGAGATCGATAATGGCGAATTGAAGTAAGTTATTGGGCTCGACTGGCAGAGACAGGGGCTATCCCGATACTAACGGAGAGAGCAGCCGAGCCCAACAGCTTTACTCCTGTCGTGACTGCACTCCAATCCAAGGACCTTGGTCTAAGAAAACCAGGCCTATTGAGAATCCTGCACTTATCTTGAACTTCAATACAAAGAGCATGAGGTTCTTCTGGTGCTGGTGAGGTAATTCGTGTTACCCCAGCTTATCAAATGCAGGGATTGCCCTGCGAGATACCAAACTATCAACCTAAGACCGGCGGCGCAGGATATGGACACCCTCACCCACACCCACATGGTGTGTACTTTACTATTCTTGCCTATTTCGGCAAGGTGCTAATGCTGAAGATACTCAGTCTCCAATTCACTAAACATACCCCTTGCAATTCTCCCTGTGCCTTGGGACGACACAAACACGGCTGTGAGAACATATATGTATACTCTGCCTGCGATCATGGGAGCTCGGGTGCTGCGGCCGAGGCTACTGTTTTCTTTCATGACATTATACAGCACCTGCGAGCTCGACAGGCTGCGAAATCTTCACGAACATGCCATAGTTCTCCTCAAAATCATTCCTTGGCCTTGAAGGCAGCCACGTCTTTATCACTGGCGCTGCCGGAGGTGTCGGACGGGCTGTCGTGGACGAATTTCTTGGACACGGCTGCCTGGTCTCTGCTTTTGACAAAGTGGACTTGGTCCCCGGCAGCATATCGGCCATTCCGTCACAGCAAAGTCGCCTACATTCGATCAAAGGGGACCTCCGCGACGAAGCATCGGTCATCGAGGCGTTTGCCGCAGCCTGCCGTCGATTCGGCACGCCCCAGATCCTGATCGCCAATGCCGGAATCACCGACGAAAGCAGCCACCCTCCGATTTGGGAGCTCGACACCCAGCGATGGGATGCCGTTTATTCCGTCAACGTCCGTGGCACATACCTGACCATTAAGCATTTCCTGCTGTCTGTCAAGACTCAGCAGGAGAAGACGCAAAAGGAGCTCGACAACGTTGCAATAGTGGTTACCGGCTCCGAGACAGGGGTATTCGGCCAGGCCGGTCACGCCGAATATGCCACCGGAAAGGCGGGACTCCAGTATGGCCTCGTCAGGACAGTCAAGAACGAGATCGTGCGGCTCAACTCCAAAGCCCGCGTCAACGCCGTCGCTCCCGGCTGGATCAGCACCGCTCTCATTGGCGATCGACTTGACGATCCGGGAGAGAGGTGGGCTGAAGCCGAGGCAACTGTGGCTCTCCGCAAAATTGCCGAGCCCCAAGACGTGTCTCGATGCATTGCTTTCCTGGCCTCCCATCGTGCTGCCGGTCATATCACTGGGCAGTGCGTGTCCATCGATGGTGGCCAGGAGGGCAGGCTGCTGTGGAGACAGCACGAGGAACGGGATGTAGCGTCACTACCAGCAGTAGTTCCCACAGAGGTGCGACCCCAGGCGGTAGATTCAGCGAACAAGCCGTCCCACCGACGTCGAAAGCTGAGAGTGTGCCTGTCGGTAGACTTTGATGCGGTATCAGGTCTGCTAGGAACGGGACACTCGTCCGAAAATACACTTGTCGACTACTCTGCCGCACTATTTGGCGCAAACGTTGGAGTTGATAGACTCCTTCGCGTCTTTGAGAAGCACAGAATTGCCCAGCATCTCACTTGGTTTATTCCTGGTCACAGCATCGAGAGTTTCCCAAGGCAAGCTCAAGCTATTGTTCAAAGCGGCGCCGAGATCGGTCTTCACGGATACAGCCACGAGAGCGCTTATGCCCTAAGCGCAGAGCAAGAGCGGGACGTGTTGGAGCGCTGCTTGACCCTCGCAACAAATCTCTGCCACGGAAAGAGACCCTTAGGTTATCGTGCACCACTCTACCAAATTAGGCAGGCTTCTCTGGATTTGTTGCAGGAGTACGGCCTTCTCTATGACTCGAGTCTCAACTCGCACGACTCGCTACCTTATTCGCTGTCCAAAGTATTTGAAGAAGACACCATCGTTATTCCTGATTACAGTCAACCGGCGAGTGCCTGGATGAAACCGTTGAAGGTGAAGGAAGAGCCAAAGACTGGGGCAGCTGGCAATACCTTGATTGAGATTCCGGGGAGTTGGTACACTGAAGACGCCACACCTCTATGTTTCTACCCTCATCTGCCGAATTCTCAAGGCTATGTCAGCGTGGATGTTGTCGAGAAAATGTGGCTGGACCGATTCGAATGGCTTTGGGACAACGAAAGTTGGGTTGACGAAGGCCCAGGGGCAGGTTACGGGAGCGTTTTCCCCATCATCTTACATCCTGAGTGTGCAGGGCGGTCTCATATCATCGGCATGGTCGATCGGTTCATATCCAAGGTCCAGACGCTGGCAGGGTCGGCCGAAGAAGGGGAAATTATCTTCGAGACCATGGAATCCTCTGCCCAAGGTTGGAAGCAACGCGATGGGTGACATCTCAGCGAGCGTGGGGAGAGATCCTTCATGTATTCTTCAATCACAGTCTTGTCTCTAAAGGTTCGGACATCATAGGTCGGGTGACCTGATTCTGTTCCGGAGGGAGCATGAAGTTGCCAGTGCCTACGTTTCATCCCCTGTACTGTTTCTTCTGTGTATGAGAAGGACCAGGAATAGAAGAGTGGAATTAAACACACTGAAGCAGTTCGACAGCATTTACTCAAGCATTGAAAATACATGAAAACTGAGCGGTAGCGGCCTCTAATGCAGCATTTCTAACACAAGACCTCCGGGAGCTTTAGGCCCCCTTGGACTGATGTTTCTCCCAGGCAGCTATCTGCTCTTTTTCACCATCAAAAGAACACCAGACATTCCTGCTGTAATCTTCTCTTCCCCTGGCTTTACACCTGCCTCTCGGAGCAGTGCCTCGGCCTTTCTTCTGAAGATTCTTACGACATCCTTCTCCGAGCCAGCAGCATCTAGATTGGCCTGGCGCCACCGTGCTGTAGAGCTCACCGTAGCCAAATAGGCCTCCATACCATCTAGATCCAAAACTTGGTGATTCAGGAAGAATTCTTCATCTAGCGCGACTTCGCCGTCCTGGTTCCAGACCTTGCGTGAAAAGCCGTCATGGTCGAATTCCTCAACTGGATTCTCCAAGGTCCACGGCAAAGGTAGTGTCTCGAATGTTTCTCCTCCGTACGTGCTTGCATCGTTCTTGTACTTTTGAAGCTCGTCGATGAGCTCATCAAGAGCCGTTTTGATGGCACTGTGATTGGGCGTCGATGGATGGATGTGCAGAAAGCTTCCTCTCCAGAGAGCGACGGTACCGCCAGGCTTCAAGACGCGGGCAGCTGATACCCAGAAGGCGGGCATATTAAAATACTGGGCTGCTGTCGCTGCTGCAATGACGTCGATACTGCCGTCAGCGATTGGCGGAGACAAATTCGACCCGAGCTCTTCATCAGTCGAAACGTCGAAACGGATCGAATTTGATGAAGAGCGCGCGCTGGTCAACCTCGCGGCCGCAATCATCCCTGGGCTCGGATCCAACCCAATAGCCTCGTGGAAATACACGCCTAGATCACGGGTAGCAGTGCCAGCCCCACAGCCGATGTCGAGTAGGACGCCCAGTGTGCCATTGGTGGAGATATGGTAATTGGTGATTATGTCGTACAGATCTTGACGATAGCCTGGGCGTGCTCGAGCGTAGACGGCGGCTTGGTCGTCCGTGTAACCACGGAAAGTCTTTTCTGTGCCTGTGCAGGATGCCATGACCGGCGTCTAATGTGAGGGGTAACTGGAGGAGAATCCTTGGGCGGAAAACTGGCTTGAGTACGGGCTGTTTTAATAGAAGAAACAGGGAAGTTGATCTTTTGGCTACAGGCATTAGCAAGCAAACGATAATTTCAATAGCCGCTTCAATATTGACAGACAAGCTGACTTTATCCAATCCAGAAGCTGTGTTTATGCGGGCGGCCGGCTTGTGTCAGTCCAGGAGTCAGCTCCGCGGTCAACTCCGCTCAACTCCGGGCTCAACTCTGGACGCTCCGGAGGCTGCCGGCCACCGGCATGAAGTCTGCGGTTGGTCAAATTAAACTTACACCCCTCAAGTGGCTCCTGTAAACTCATAATTCGACAACATAAGGTAGCCGCTGTCCAGTAATTAACATCTACTTCAGTGGATACGATTCTGTGATCCAAGTTTCAATGCCCAAGCTTCCTAGGTGCTGACAAAACACACATTGCCAGACCATAACAAGGATATGGCTGCGCTCCTCTGTTTTAAAAACGGGCGTCTTATTCTTCTGATTGTCCTGGAATGAGCAAGTGGTATCTTATACGCCTACTTACTACAAGGCCGGCCAGTTGGAGCCTCAGGAAAGCGCTCAACTAGGCTTGCGAGTAGCTCACGGTTCTGGTACAAGCCTGCAAGCATAGTTCAAATGGGGTCTTTACGATGGGATATAATTTCATGAAACAAGCCGATCGAAAAGAATAATAGAAATCTAACCCCAAGATAACAACATATCTTGAAGAAGCTAGACGAGAGCCAGAATCCGAACCTGCTTTCCACGAAGGAGCTACCGAGGGTTTACCACGGCAATGCAACAGCAGCAAGATTCGGAGGTTGTTCCCGAGCTTCGACTGAATTGAGTTGGGCATCAGAAGAAAGCACTGTACGATAATGTTGGCGGGCTGTAGGTGCCACGGTCCTTTTCCTGAAATACCTGGGTAGTAGCTTACATCGTAGACCAACCCCGTCGAATTGCGACTCTTCGGAATTAGGTATCCGGTATGGAGTCAACAATTGTCTGAGCCAATGCGGGGCGGATGCTTTCGATGTCCGCAAGTTTTGGGGCCTACCTGACGGACGCGGAGCGGCGCCGCTGAGTCTTTGCGGTGGCCGCGCGTTCCGTCACTTGTTTGTTTGGTACAAGCACCTCTCAAGCAAACAGAAACTCCGCATCTGCATTTGTAATTGAGCCTTGAAAGTCCGCCGATGGATACAGACGATTGCCCTTCAATGATGTGCTTCAGCGGGAGACTTCTTGGGCATTTTGATGTCCGCGATCAGATACAAGTATGAGGTCCGCTTCGCTCAAGAATTGGCTGTATTCTATCCATCACCAGAACTCCTCTCAATCTTAGCTATCCCTCTATACGTCATCTCGAAGAACCATCATCATGGGAGTCGTAGCTGTTGCAGGGGGTACAGGAGGAATGGGTAAGACAATTGTCGAACAACTCACATTGGGACAAAAACACGAAGTCATCGTCCTGGGCCGAAACGTGAGTAGAACAACATAGAAAATTGAAAAATTACGTCACTGTGCGGGAACTGACCATATGCAAACGGCAGAATGCGAGAACTCCTCTTGCTCCGGCTGGACCTGAATTCATCACAGTCGATTATGAAGATATCGACTCTTTAGTCCAGATCCTCGAGACGCGCGACATTGACACAGTCATTTGCACCATATCTATCCATTCTGAGACATCTATCAAGGCCCAGCTGAACCTGATATCTGCGGCCACAAAGTCTGTCAAGACACGACGGTTCGTGCCAAGTGAGTTCGGCACATTGAACCGACAAGAGTACCTCTCACAGCAGTCCACTCTTTGAACAATTGCTGAAATTTTTCTTGTAGGGATGCCGAGCTTGAGCCCTTTGTACTTCCATGGGTCCAAACAGCGGAGACACTCAAGGCTTCTGGTCTACAGTACACCCGTTTTGTGAACGGGTTTCTCATGGATTATTGGGGCATGCCTCACATGCCCAGCCACATGCAGCCAAGTATCTTCTGCTTCGATGTCGCCAGACGCCGAGCTGCAATCCCTGGTTCTGGAAACGACTTGATTAGCATGGCTTACTCTGTGGACGTCGCTCGCTTCGTTGTCCGCTCGTTGGACTCCGAGGACTGGCCCGAGTACAGCGTCGTCGTCGGAACTGACATTACATTGAATGAAGCCCTTGAATCGATTGAAAAAGTTCGAGGTGCGTTCATTTACAGTTGAAAATGAGACAGTTACCTCATCATATTGACTACTTTACTTGATAGGAGGCACGTTCGATGTTGTGTACGACAGCGAAGAGAAGCTGAGAAACAACGAAGTGACTCTTTTGGATGATCTAGATGGCCCAATGGCCGATCAAGCGAGGGAAATGAACGCCTTTTTTGGTAAACTCGTCATTGAAGGACTTTTGGCTTTCCCGAAGGGAGGCCGTCTGAACCAAAAATATCCCGAAGTTCAATTTCTAACGGTTGAGGAGTTGCTGGAGAAGGCCTGGGGTGGCAGACCATGAGAAGAGGGAATTTCCGCTGTAGTAGGTCTGCGAGAGGGCGTCAAAACCATTATATCTTTTGCTGAAGATTCGTCGTTCTTTCGATTTATCTCACGGTCGTGTGCTCTCGAACCCGGAGGCTGGATGTCCTTGAAATCTCTGCCTCAGAATGTGTACCCCAGAATCCAAGCGTGAAAAGAACATAGAATGCCACAATTCTGAGAGCTGACCCTAAACCAAGCCCTTCAACTTAGCCCATGTATCATCATTGTGACATCTGAGTTTCTTACCGAAAGAATTTCTCCGCCATCGATTCCATATCGAAACGCATGCAGGGACATGGCCCTAAGGCTACCGCAGCAGACTTCATTTCTACAGTGCCCATCAAGTTGACGTTATACATATTTTCTAACTAGTGCGCTGAATGGAGAGCTCTTGGAGCTTTTCATGAGCTTGTATCAAAGAGGATCGTGTTTACGCCATCACCAAAGCCCTTCTGTACGCCTCCTTCCAGTTTGGAAACGCGTGATCAGACTGGCCGTCCGCCCATCTCCAGGTCTCAACCGGAACCGGTTTTCTCCACTCGTTTTTTATGCTGAAATAACGTAAAACACTGGAGGATTCTAAAATGAAGTCCTCTCCATTCGTGAACCAACCTAGCATGTCCAAGTGTGGAACTAACCCTCTTGCCATCGCCAAAGCAATAGATCGGAAGTGCTCATCCATCTCCGAATCCCAATCTTCAATATATAACTCCTCAAGATACGGGGGAAGTAGCTCGGGCAGTAGCTGCATGCATGACTCCAAGGATTCTCCCGTTTTCTCATCACAGTGATTCGTCCATACTGTGTATCCGTCCACGTGGAGAATTTTGAGAGCGGTGAAATGTTTGAGGAGGTCCATCCGAAACTCCCTTCCAGGGGGCGGCTTCCAATTCGCCTGGCCTAGGTGCCTCTGCACGACAATATCAAGAAACTCGATAGTTTCTCGATGGCCTATCAAGGCGTCTTGAATTTCCTTTGGCGTAGGACAATAGTCGGACGTGGTGTGATAGCTGAACCGCCTTAGACGCGGTAATCCTTCCATCAATCCAGCAAGCTTCCCTTCCCAAGGTCCTTTCATAAGTATCTGCAAAGACGTGAGATTGGGTAGTCGAGGCAGACTGTCGAGGCCACCCGACGTGCAACAAAGAAGCTCAAGATTGGGGGCGGCATCGACGAGCAAGCGTTCGACAGGGCTGGGAATACTGTCTACATCTTCATCCCAGTCACCATCGTCGCGCATACACCGGTCGGCGTCGTCGTCCATTTCGATCTCCAACTCCATATGTCTCACAGTCTGGAGAAACTGCGGAGCTTTGCCCATCTCAGACTCCTTCCGGCGACTCCATGCGACCAGTGACTCGAATTTCCACGCTCGTGGCACACAGAGATTGAGCCGGAGAATATTGGGCGTCATTAGAAGCAGCATCTGGACCAGTGCCTGGGCAAGATCTTGGGTTTCCCACCGCAGTACGCCAAAGTCAAGACCGGTATATTTTGAAAAGTCGGAAATCCACACCATCTGCTCTTCGGTGGCATCCTCGGCCCAAGGGTAGCAGCATTGACACATCCTCTCGAAAATATCAATATCCACTGCCTTAACGTCCTCTGAGAGGCCAGGTCGCTCCGCAAGTGACCGGAGGAAGAGACCCAGACGGCGGAGGAAGTCTGTCTTGGTATCTCGCCACTCATAACCCTCGTGGTTGAAATAGGTGTGAAAAATAACTGGCTGGGCGATGTCGCGGAACAGCTTCGACGTGAGGCATAGGTTGAGGAGAGCTTTCGTATCTCGGCGATCCTCGTCGGTGATCTTGGAGGCTGGGATACTTGGCTTGAATATCTTGATTTCGTAAGGTCGTTGATAAGGACACAGTAGTCTGCATATTTCGCCGAGGACTTCAACCGGCAAATCGGTGAGAGTGGCCATTGTGTGGTGTTGATGTCTTTGACGGATTATTAGCTGGCAAGTTTGATCTGACTCAAGCACTAAGGAATCTATGGTGCATGGTCTACGTTGCCGAAAGCAAAAATTCTCAGCAAGGTGGCGTGATCTGTTCTTTAGTATTGGATACCACAGAAGAACTGTTGGTCGTCTAGTAGTTAGGCGATCCCGCGTGACTCACCCCCAAGCTCCACAACTTTTTGAGGCCAGATTGACCCTGGTCTTGCAAGCTGCGCTTGAAGTCCTTAGACCCGGAGCATTGATTGCATATAGCAGCCCAAAGACACGGCTACATCATTTCGTTCACGGAAAACAACATGAAAACATAGTGATATAACTTGGCTGGTATTAATGGCTTGATCAATGTTCTATGGGCATGAAGTTGGCAGATCAGGGTATCCAAGTGAGCATTGCAGCTCATCACTGTATGTTCGGAAACTTAGTATTTCAGTGTCGTGCCGTGGTCGCCGACAACGGCAACATCCCCATCGCCCTTGGACGAGCTTTGAGACCCATCGACATGCCTGCGGCGCAGATTGCCAGCATCGTCGTGCTCGGAATCCCACTGAGCCAGTTCGGAAAGCGGCACCTGGACGAGACGGTGTGTATTGGCTCCATCGTCGGCGACATCCAGAATTTCGGGCCGGATTCTATAACCACGCCACTTTGGGAGCAGCCACATCCATACCGCGTAGTACAGGAAGCATACGATCATGCTGCATGCTGGTCAGTCTGAGAATCCCAACGGAACAGCGGAAGAAAACTCACATGGCGATTCCGACGACACAGTACGTGGCATACCAGAAGCTTACGCTGCCAGAATAAGGGCCGTTCTTGGGTGGCCACCATGGCATCACTAGGATGTAGACCTGGAGCAGGATGAAGAAGATGACCGTGACATGCCACGACTTGAACTCTGTAGGGCCCAGGCCTGCTCGCTTCCGCCGGAAGCGGATGAGATACACACCAACCGCCATGGCAAAGTGAAAAAGACCGTCAGGATAGGTCTTCAAGCTGATGACTGTGGCGATGTCAGCGAGGGCGCCTGTTGCAGGGGAGCCAATGACTAACCGAACTGGAACGCATCTCCCGCCGGCGGAGCAGCGATCATGATGAAGGTCATGATCCACTTCAAGAAGTAAGGGCCAATAGGCGTTCCGAAGGGCTTAGTGTTGACCCAGAACTCAGTCCAGGGCAAAACGCCTTGTCTGTTGCGCAGGTCGTTAGTCACTACGTAAACGTATGCTGACAGTAAAGTCAAACATACCGTCCAATCTCACGGATTACACGCGATGAGCCAATCAATACCGCAAGGAGGTTGCCGAAAGCGCTCAAGAGAACAAGGAAGTTGAGGGCCTGCTCCGCTGGTCCGCTTCCGAAGACCTTGGTGAAGAAAACAGCGGCGGCGATTTCCTTGGCACCCTTGAAGTCGGCTTTGGGGACTGGGGATCATCAGAATTTGCGCAAAAGAAACAAGGGACCACGGGCGGATCTCACCAGCAGCGAAGTAGGCGACGTTGCAGAACATGTACAGCACAGCCACGACAACAACGGAGATCGTTGCGTGACGCTTGAGCACTGGAATGGGATTCTTGATCTCGTTGACAACGTTAAAAGCATTGGAGTATCCGGTGTACGAAAATATGATGTTGACCAGAGCGGTAGCGAGATCATTGCCGTTATCGGTGGTCCCCTCGAACGAGTTACGGAAGTTGGCCGTGGGGTCGGGAATATGGTCAACGTTGCCGCCAAGAACGACCAGTCCGGTGATGGAGATGAAAACCAGGGTGACGATCTTGATGGCGCCGATGATGTTCGTAGCCCACAGAGAGTACTTGTTGTGCGCAACGACGCAGATGACGGCAAAAGTGTAAGCAGCAATGGCAACACCTTTGAGCTCCCAAGCAGAAGGAGTCTTGCCAGCGATACGCCAGAGGTATCGGGACAGGACTACATGTGTTAGCATCATCCTCACGGGTCTGAGCACCTTACTCACCGATGGCGTTACTGCTGCTGAAGGAAAGCAAAACCGACTGCACTGCGAAGGCGATCGGAAAGAAGTGCTTCGGACGCGGATAGGCCTGTTCGAGGTACACAACCTCGGAGCCGCTGCGGTTGGGAAAGTAGCTGGCAAGCTCCAGATAGACGCTCAGCCCGGCGAGGGCCATGAGGAAACCAATAGTCCAATAGATCAACGCCAGGCCAACGGAGCCAGTGCCCCCGAGCGCAGAAGCGGCTGATGGCTTTGTCAGTGAATTACGCGTGCTGCGGATCCGGGCTCCCTACGAGTTGAGAAGATACCAGTGCCGATCATCTGGTTGACGTTCAAGAAAATCACCGTAATCCAACCAACGTGATATCCGAGAGGCGAGTGTCTCTCGACCGGCGCCCCGACAGCTTCCTGGTACGCCGGTCTGGACCCATTCCCACCCTTCGCGAGCGTGTACGCGAGATCTCCATCGCGGATGATAGAGTGCTCGGAGTCGGACGCCTCCACGTCGGCGGCGCGGACATGGACGCTCGTGTCGGCCGTCCCGAGCCGGGACTTGAGCTTGGAGAACACCATTTGTCTCGACGCTGATGTAATTCGGATTCCGGCACGATGATCGACTCGTACCGCAACTGGGGAGCCGCTCCACTGAACAACCGTGTGGGCGGATGGAACGCGGAGAGGGTGGCGGCCAACCGCAGTTAAAGCTTCAAGACAAAGCTTCCAAGGATTACAAGATGGCGTCTTTGCGGGGTTGGGGGGGAAGACACAAGGAACCGGAGCACTTCGTTTGCGTTCCACCGCTTCGCCTTTAAACACCAGATGGGTTTGCCTGTCATCCCATGCATCCCGTCCTCAACCCAGGCCATCCCATGAGCAATGTTCCAATGCCAAGTGCCAACAGAATGCCACAAGCTCACGAAGATGGGGCGAAAATGGCACAATGCTTCCTACTCTCCCTCAAATTTTCTGACGGCTGGTTCGTGGTGCAGGGTGATGGCCTCCGACCTTCCTATGTCAGCCAGAGCCAAGAAGCACGCAATGCTCGCCGATCATGACGACCGTTGCAGCAAACACTAACGGCGCAGGCGCCCGCAACCAGGCGGACACGGTACCGGGGCGTGCAATAAGCTACTTTAAATTGTAACCTTATCCCAACCCTTGCTATCTCCCGCATGGATTTGATAGGGCCACGGGGCAGATTATCCATGAGGACCATCGTACAAGAGGATAAGACTAAGACGCGCAATGTTACCTCTTCTGAGCTCTGTGCCTCTTTCGACCAAGGATCCAGCTCGTGTTCTGGCGTCTTGGCATGGCTTAGGATTGTACCGAGACGGGTTTCTCGGGTGGCGGTAACCCTCGAGGGCGAGCACTCGGTGCGGCTATTCGAGGCTCGCCTCCCTTCGGCCTCGTCAACGTATCCCCCCTCACGGCCCAGAACCTTGGTTCAGGTATTGAACAGGGAAA
This sequence comes from Colletotrichum tropicicola, assembly GCA_025962755.1. NCBI lineage: Eukaryota > Fungi > Ascomycota > Sordariomycetes > Glomerellales > Glomerellaceae > Colletotrichum > Colletotrichum tropicicola. The sequence goes on along the minus strand of JAOWMA010000208.1, from coordinate 79,241 downwards.
AGTCATAGTATTTTGTCAATCATTCACCCCAGCTCGTTGCCAAAACGGCAAGCGCCCAGAGTCTTGGTAGCTATTACGTGCAAATCCCATATTACTGCCTCATCACTCCCGCCCCTTGCTCTTGTTTCCCTCGCTCCGTATGAATGGCTCGAGCGGAAAAACTTGCGCCTCTGGCGTGACGCCTTCGTACAACTGAGCCCATCGCTCCTTCAACGGCTCGGGCGTCTCCCACGCGTACTCGGGATCGCGCAACCACTGCCTCAACAGGTGGCGTCTACGAAGAGGGAAGGTCATTCCCGTCAGTCTCGCTCTCAGTGCGCACGACCGAGATTGGATCATCACTCACTGCTGCTCTTGGGTGTCGGTGAAGCCGTCTCTGGCGTGAAAGATACCCATGTTGTTCGCGTACTGGATGTCGCCCTTTTGGAAGTCCAGCGAAACTGCAAACTTCTCGCCGAGAAAGTGAAGGGTGTCGAGGGCTTCGGCCTGGGCCTCGGTGATCGGCGGAATCTCTTCGCTTCGGGGGAGTGCACCGTAGCCGACAAAGTATCGACGGGCGTACTGAACGGCCAGACGCTCTGGGGTCGTCGCGGTGGCGGCTTGGTAGTGGACGAGGGGGCGGGATGTGAAGGACTTTTGAGGCAGGCCGAAGCTAACCAGACATCACGTCAGTAAGCCTTCGAGGTTCGACGAGGCTGCGAGCAGGTCTTCAGTCCATGAACGTGAGAACAACGTACACTTCGAATTGCCAGTCCTGGGTAAGAGTGTGGATGAGGTCGGGGCGGGTCTTCGCGATCTCATTGTAGACTCGGGCGATGCTCGCCAGTTTGCTCGTGCCACCCTCGGCGGCAGTTGACAGCGCGAACAGGGAGACAATGTCACCTGCATCGGTGTGGAAGACTTGCTTGTCTGCAGTATAGGCAGGGCTGCCAATCTGGCCCTTCTCCTTAGTGAGAGTCAGGTCCTTGATGTGAGTGAGGACCACGTCGGCAGGCTTGCCGTCGTATTGTCTGTCTTGCCGACCGCGCTGGGGAGCAATGTGAGAAGACAGGCCAGCGTAGATGATTATGTTCTCCTCCCGAGTGTGCTCATCCACGCGCAGGCCACGAACTACGAAGAATCCATGTCCATTGTGCAACTCATAGGACAATTTGCGGAGTTCGGAATGCAGCTTTGGCAGAGGAAACGTCTCCTGGTTGATGTGGCCCAGCGGCAATCCCAACGCTGTTTACATCAGTCAAACAGACTCACTGCTTCACGGGGAAGAAGGCATTCTCACATTTGAAATGAGCCAGGGCCTCATCCAGCTCATCCAGTTGCTCGGATGTCAGCACATATGTCCAGTCATACTCTTTAGCAATTGTCTCTCCTTCCCACACTAAGTCGCTCTTAAACTGCGCCGGCAGACCCTCCGGCAGAGTATTCGGCCGACCGGGCTCCTGCGCCCGGCGCGCCACTCGGGCCTGCCACTTCTGACGGTCCGGAGCGTACTGGATGTCCGGCTGGACGGGGCGTGTGACGGTGACGGTGGCCATGGTGCTGGTCGGAGTACCGATCAAGGTTTTCGGGTCGGATTTGAGATCTGGATCGGAGTTGCCTCTTTTTCGACTAGTTTCCAATTGCCTCACCACGCCTCTTTTTATGCCTCCTCAAGGATGGTGTGCGGGGAGAGAGGGCGGCGATCACGAATCTTCGCCGTCGATGGCGTTATCCAGCTCCCTGATGTCGTGCCGCAGTGAATGTGGGGAAAATCTCACCCTGGGCGGCACGAAAGGCCGATCTTCAGATGGTGCGGAGAGTGGCCACTCACGTGTGAGTTGACCAAAGGAGATGGGGTTACCTGTTTTGTGCATGCTGGAGAACACAGAGATCCGTAAGCGTGTAGAATTGGACATTGATGAGGTGCATTGCTGCAATGATAACAGGGTCCCGGACAACGGAACAGTGAGGAGTCCGACAAATTGGAACGTCAGTCCAAGACGAACTATTTCGTCTTCGCGTCGTTCTCTTTCTTCCACTTCTCTCCCAGCTCCTTTATGTTCTTGTTCACCTTCTCAATCTGCTCCCGAGCTCCGGGCCAAGGCTTACGGCCCCGCCCCGTGTCGAAGAGCCGATACACGGCCGGCGAGTTCAATCCGTCCATGAGCAAGTTGTAGAACTTGCGATCATTCCACCATAGCTTCCATGCCTCGCGGCTGAAACACGCCAGACGCTCCGTTACCCCAGTTCCGGCTACCTTGTTCAGCCATTCGAACGTCGAGCTGCCGAACATCCGAGCCCCCATGTGCGGCACCGGCCCGCGGCCGAGAGTCGCCACAACAGTATCATAATGGCTGTCAATGTCTTGGGCCATCTCTTTCTTGCCGGGGATTGGTTGATCGCCAGTCCACAAACTTGCCAGAGCCATCGAAACTAAGTCGTAGATCACGAATGGCGGGCCCATGATGAGGAAGTGGCCAAGACAGGCGAGCGATTCGGGGTATTGCTCCGAGACGAAGCCACGGAAGAGACGGGGAAAGTCACTATCCGCCTGTTTGTACTTCGCTGCGTTGATCCGATCGTAATGATCCGGCGCTTTTGCCGGGTCAGTGGGGTTGCCGGCGCCTTTGATCAAGGAGAAGTCATGGTGGTATCCCGAGCAGATGATGATTGCGTCGATATCATCCAGAACGGTGTCATCAGTGAGCGTGACTGACTTGGGGCCCGATACCTCACGAACCCCCATCACGGCCTTTGTTGAGCCGTCTCTCAAGTTCTCGGCCAGATCCTCTGAGAAAACTGGGATGCGGTGCTCAAGTCCTTCGAGAGGACGAGGTGGCATGAAGGATGGATGCTCATCCAGCCACGGCCATGCCTTTTTACGTGCTTTCAACATGACTGACTTGAAGAGCATCGCGCAACCACGTGGCCACCAATTTCCAAGAGCCCGGATAATTGTCATCCCTCTCAGCGACATGCTGTGGTCGAACGCCTTGCCTTGAGACATTCTGGGCAACTGGATGAGAATAACGGTAAGTCGCTGCTTGGGGATAAAGAAAAGAGACAGGACTATGAGCTTACCAGATAATACTGCCCACGGTGACTGAGATACACCGAGCGAGCCTTGGCTCTCTTCAAGAATGACTGCGTGTCGGCCCCTGTTGCCCCAATCCCTACCACAAGAACATTCTTGTCCTCATATCGATGCGGGTCCTTGAAGTCCCTTGAGTGCAACACCTCACCCTCAAACTTTTCGATTCCCTTGATGTTGACCTTGACCGGAACGCTGAGAATACCCGTCGCCGTGACTAGCCGATCAAACGTCTGCCGCTCCTCTTTGGAATCGGCTGAGTCCACTTTCGTGCTGCGAGTGTAGACGGCCCATTTGCCGTTGACGTCGTCGCGCTCAATCTTGGTCACTGTCTTCGAGAACTGAATGTGCGGCAACAGATCAAACTTCCGGGCATAGGCTTCGAGATACTTCTCAATGTCCTTCGTGGGAGGGTGTATCGGAGCATCTGAGGAAGTCAGTGAGGTCGACGCCAAATATAGATTGGTTAATGGGTCTAACCATCGGGGAAGGGAAAGTCGGTGAAATGCGACTGTGAACTTCTGTCAGTTGTTTATAGCCTATTGTCACGATAGTGATTCTGCCCACCGCCTGCTTGGATGTATTGAACGTCGTCATGGGCAGCGCAGAAATCTGACCAGGCTGCCCCGTGTAGTGCCACGTTCCGCCAATGAAGTCATTCTGCTCAATCGCCGTCACCCGCAGACCCCTCTCCTTGAGGTTCTTCAGGGTAACCAACCCGATCATACCGGCTCCGATGATTCCGACATGGTTGCCGACAGGGGGGTGTAATCCATTCGATGCCATGATGCCGCGATCGGGAGTGAACCTTCCTCTGAGCGTAACACTGTCGAGTTAGTCAAAGAGGAAGATTTTTGAGTCTTGTTTTAGAAGGGGTCTTTAGTTTATCAACAAGCCATGTTTTCTTCCTCCACTTTTCGGCTGTATCTGATCTTGCCTTTTCCAACCATTTTCTGCCCCTGACCTCGGTTTGGGAAGCTTGTTTCTACATGTAAGACGTCAGAAATTAGCGCCATGCTGCGGAGACTTTTCACTGTTGTCGCGCCGTCTCTCGGAGACTTATTGGCTAGCTTTCATTGGTTCTTCTCAATCCTTCAAGAGACGGATTCAAGCCACTCAGACGGAGTTTGCCTTTTACGCCCTGCCAGGCAATCTTACTGATCCGAGGAGCCGAATCGGTCAGAGTACAAGATGTATGATTGCCCATGTCAGCAGAAAACCAGGCTAATCGCTCTCCACCACCCGTGGCTAAATCCAAATTCTGCAGTAAGTAAATCTTCCTGTTGAAGAAAGCTGTGCGCACCATCGAATTGGGTCTCAGCTGTTCGCCCTTGACAGGCCCGAAAAAGGTAATCTACAATCTTCCAGCTTCTTGGCCAACATCGTGGCTGACGAGCGATCTCCATCCGTGAAACCTGTTTTAGACGCCGCGCCACATAAAGGTTGTGTGAACCTGAATCTCCACGAAAGTGTGCAAGTCTGTCGATGAGAATCCAACATGGATCCTGTACTTCCCAGCCTGGACCTGCCAACACGCTTCACGCGTATTGTAAAAGCTGAAGCTGTCCTTGTCGAGGCTGGCCTGCACAGATCTTCTTTCTCCCACTCGAAGGTGAACCTGTTGGAATTCTTTCAATTCCTTCTCGGGCCACTTTCGGCCGGTGTATGTGTCAGCCTCCGAAGGCATCGTCACGAAGTACTGAAGGACGGTCGCGCCTGGCCTTCCACCTGTGTTCTGCACAGTTACAGACACCATTGCCGTATCTTGCACCCAACGCAGGGTGTCTTTGAAAGCTGCCACATTGCAGTTGAATGTGGTGTACAACAAGCCGTAGCCGAACGGGGAGAGAGTTTCCGGCGTGTCTTTGTGGTCATAGAACCGGTATCCTACGTCCAACCGCACTTCGTATCACACAGCAATGCTCTTGTCGCCTGAGAAGTTGTTACACGTCGGGTTCAATGTTGTCTTCGTCCTTGTTCGGCCAGGAGAAAGGCAATTGACCAGAAGGGTTCACTTTCCCGCCGAGCACCAGCGCCAGTGAATGCCCGCATTCCTGGCCAGGGAACCAGGCTTGGACTAATCCAGGCACTTTGTGAACGAACGGAGTCAGGTTAACGGGGCGGCCACTGAAACTCGCCACCACAGTTCACTTATTAGCCGCCGCGACGGCGAGGATCTGCTTGTATCCATCAGAAGAGAGCTCCATTGTCTCCCTGTCGAAGCCCTGGGACTTAATTTCGTTTGTCATGCCAACACAAACCACTGCGTAGTCCGAGCCGTTCAAGGCTATTACTTCGTTCTCGATGCGGCCGAGGATGTCGATGAACTCGTGAAATTTGAGCGCTGACTCCTGGAACATCTTGCCAAAGAGGGACTTGTCGTTGAGGATCTCCGGGTCCGCATATCACCACTTAATCACCAGCGTATAGGACTTGCCGGCTTCCATTGAATGGGCAAAGCGACGCTCAAGTTGAGACTTGAAATAGTAGAGCGACACTGACTTAAGGTTTGTTTCTAGTGGGTGGTTTACACCTCCAGACCGTTCGTTGATGTAGCAGACGGAGGGTCCAGTCATCAGATGACAGACAAAATGTTTCCATCACTTGTCTTTGGGGAAAGGTCAAAAGTAATACAAGCGCAGTACTCTTTGGCCAGGTGCTCAGCCAAGGATTTCCGCCCTTCGTGGACGATATTCTGCCCAGCGGAATTGCCATTGAACCACTCAATCTTGACCGGGTCTGTAATCTGCGTCTTGGTCTCCGCGTAGTAGATGATCGACGGGTAAGCATGATGTAGAGCACTGAAGACCGGAACCACCGACGACACGCTCGTTTTAAACCCTGCGGCAGCAAGTTCCTCGACAGGACTGATGGCTCTGATCGAATCAAGTCAGGCGCTTCCTCGCCCGTCGGGGCTCACATGAACAGCATGGTGACCCCCATGATAGGCGCTGGGGATTCCCTCGGACTCGGCAGTAAGCCATCGTCGTTCTTCAAGAGGACTGTACCCTGAGCGCCACCAAGCTTAATGGACTGATCTCATTGCTGGGTCTGAGCCTCTTGCTCTAGTAGCTCCTCGGGATTCTCAAGGTGACTAAGACGACGCGCGAGTTCCAACACTGGCATTGAAGAGACTTTATGTGTAAGGAAACGCGTCTATGGATGGCGATAATGGTGCTCCAATGAATCGGAAGGTTGGCACAACACCGGAGTATATTGCCCCCGAGTCCGATAGTTGGGAGAGACACAAACGCTGCGACTTCTCCGTGGGCTGTAGCATGTTAGATACATGTGGTGGCTAGAACTCCGAAGTCCGTGGGGCTCAGATCAACTTGCTGTAGACTACTGCAATCACCGACGTATGAGGATTACAAGGCGCCTAACTAGCCCTCAAAAGAGCAACTGAATGCCGAAGGACAAAAGGATCGTTGCATACTATCGGACGCTATGAACCCTTGCGTCACCACTAAAATCGAAATAAAGGCTACCATCCGACGATCAGGCTGTGGCGGTGCAGTAGGGCTGGGACCGGTGCCTGCCGCGTAATGGCTTTGACAGCGATCGCTGAACAGCCTCAATCCTTCAGACCATGTCCGAATAAGTCCGACAGAGCCCATGTAGATGTAGGATGACGTTGATAACGACACTAGAATACCAAGACTATATATACAATGATAACTTCAGTTGGAATCGAATGCATGTTTCAACCAATAACTCGCCAGGACTCACTCACTTTATATCAATCAGCATTTCAGATTGAACACTCACGCAATGAAAATTACCACCCTCCCCTCTATTTTTGCGGCCTCGCAGTTATTCGCGGGATGTGAAGCGTGCCCTTTTCACTCGAACGACGAGCACTACTCGCCCTCCATCAACAACGTCAGGCGGTCCACCCCGCCTAATATCACTAAAACCGCTATCCAAGACATTAAAATTTTCAATGGGAAGAGATTTGGAAAGCCCCAGGCCATTTGCCTCGATGGTGGGCATATTGTTGGCTTTGGCCGTTGCGCGGGGGCGAAAACAGTAGTCAACGGAACTGGCAAGTTCCTCATCCCTGGCTTGATCGACAATCACGTCCACTTGACCGACGTCCGCTCCCTCGAAGACTATACTTCGTACGGATGCACGTCGGCTATGCACATGAACTGCGCAAACTTCACGCAGTGTGCTACCCTAGCGCGTCAGTCGGGTCTCGCGTCGTTCATGTACGCCAGCATGTCTGCTGTTGGCAACGGCAGCCTCCACTCCAAACAACAAGTAACACGCCCCAATGACACGCTCATCTATCCAAACACGGACGTCGTGGAATGGACAAAGTGGCAGTTCAACAACGGTAGCAACTATCTGAAAATCACCGCCGAAGTCAACGGGCCGTCCCTCGAGCAGCAAACTCAAATGGTCGAAACAGCTCATAAAGAGTACCGGAAACAGACCATGACGCACGCTTCGCTGATCGCGGCGTACCAGCAAGCCGCAGACTCAAAGACAAATGGAATCCAGCATGTTCCGGACGACGGTGTTTTGAGCCAAGACGTGATCAACCAGATTCTCAGCCAACGGCAGCACGTTACGCCTACATTGAACATCTTCGAATACGGCTACCGGGATCCCGTCCTGCAGAAGTTCTTCGGTATCGAGCCAGGCAGCAACCGCACACTCGACAATGCGCAAACCAATGCTCGTCTCCTTTATGAAGCCGGCGTGCCCATTCTCGCCGGCACCGACGCCGTTGGTTTATTGAAGCAGGGGAACGCAACAATCTCAGTGCCCTTCGGTCTTACGCTACATTTTGAACTCGAGAATTTTGTCAAATATCTGGGCATGTCTCCTGCCGAAGCCATCAATTCTGCCACTCGCAAGGCTGCCAGGTGGCATCGTGTTCCTGACAGGGGCTCCATTGAGGTTGGCAAGAGGGCTGATTTGGTGATGCTCAATTCCAACCCGTTGGTTGACATTAGCAATACTCAAGACATCGCACGGATCTGGGTATTTGGCTACGAGGCACCAGTTTACGCGAGAAACGGCACCGCTAAGAACCCTGGGGCTTAGAGCAGGACAATCACCAGCGTGGGGTTGTCTTCGTGTCTAATTCGAGGGGGCTTTTCTTTTGTACGAGGTGGTGGATCGGTCATCTGGCAAGCCGGGTGAACCATGGACGCGTATCATGCCTACAATTTATGTTTTCATATTCAGATAGACTGTTAGACATCTACGCACAGCGAAGCACTTGAATACACGCATGCATTTTGATACATCTTTGATATATGGCTGCGTATGACTAATCCTTCAAAGTAGGCTGGACATCACATTGCTAGCATTCTCAGCTGGAGAAATCGAACGATGCATCGGTCACAAGCAACGGTTGAAACAGCAGGCCATTCACTGCTCGGTAGAGAGGCACACGTCGCTTAAGCTTCAACAGGGGTCACAGCCAAACAGGATCCCTGTCTTGGGGCAGCTGAAAACGCGGAGATCCCTGTGCGTGTCGAAAACCTCCTGTTTGAATCAACCCGGTGGGATGTTACAACGGTTTTTTTTGGGCTACTGTGGAGAGGATGTGAGACAGCTGAACATCGTCACCCAAGGGGGGCAGAGTCCGAGAGATGCGAGACCGGGGTGTTCGTCTCAATTGCCTCCTGATTCGTCTCATCTCAACCAGAGAGTCGCATTCGACCCCTTTTGACGTTGATCATCAGATAGTCATAAAAAGAAACTATTCGCCTCGATCTTTTCCGATTATTCTGCTCTCGACATCTTCCTGCAAGCAGGCTATTCACTTCAACTGTTCATTTTACAACTTCGCTGGCCGGCCAGATTCTGCGACAATTCGCATTCCAATCGCTCATACACAACCGCTACAATCGCTTGAAACCACTACCACCATCCCACATAAATCACCGAATACCTCTGCCAAAATGAAGTTCCAGGCCATCCTCTTCGCCCTCGTCAGCGCCGTCTCTGTCTCCACGGCTGCTCCCACCCCAAAGTCTGTCCCCGCCAAGGATAACAGCGGAGGCCGCTTCGTACTGGATGGCGCCCAGTGCAGTCCTGTTCAGGGTCGTCTTGTTTGCGACGACGGCCTTGGAAACACCTTGTGAGTTATTCTCTTGATCAAGGAATGACAAATCATTTCTAACCGCTGGAACAGCTTCGCCGACGACCCGTTCTCTTCCTAAATCAAGAGGCATGTGTTTAGACGTTGAATTGAAGGGGAAGACGTATAGTCGACAGGAACCACTTGTAGTCTGAGTAATTAGCACACGCGCGGACGGCGTTACAAGCCCTAGGAATTGGCTGCTTTAGGAAGGCAAATGGGAAACTATTCTAATGTGGACGACATGATGGCCCGTTCGTCTATGTCTCTATCCGCATTCTAGAGTGAGCACTAGACCACTCCCGGAGTTTCCGTCTATTCTGGCTTGAGCAGTAGTTCAGTGATGCAGCACTTGCCACATATTTTGACGGCGCAAACCTGGCCTGAGAGTGCTGTTATTTGACTTTTTGAGTTCACCCCAAACCAGCCGAGGAAATTTCATCGTTCGACACTGAAGCAAAGAGTTCAAATAGTTTGGATTGATTACAGCATCTAATGAATGTTCCACAACCCCGTTGATGTAGGCTTTCTCTTTCATCATTTTACTATTGCTACTCTTCTCGGCGCGCACTTTTGTGATGCTGCCAGAGCTTCGGCCGAACAAGTGAGTAACTCGGAGAGTTTCCGCCAATCATACTTGTTTACAGGTTGATTACTCATCGGGTTCAAGGACCAAAAGTCTCCGGGGTTTTTCCCTTCCGAACAATCTTCCCCTCGCCACGAACTCGTTTCCGGCGCCTCGTCCAACCTTTCTTGGATATACAGAAAGAGAAAAGCCGAGCAACACATGGCGCCGAGACGCTCTCTGAAGGATGCAGGACACCATGGGGTCCGTTTGTCTTGCGAAGCTTGTAGTACGCATTGCCCCTCCTGGATTCACCATTTAGCACACAAGTGTTCATCGTCAAACTGACGCCGATCCCGCTCACAGGGCTAAAGAAGATCCGGTGCCCGGGAGAACATCCTGTATGTTCCAAGTGCATCTCATCGGGACGGGAATGTCAGTACTCTCCGCAAAAGCCTACGGGCAGACCAAAAACCAGGTGGCGGGGGAGCCACCGGGACCAGCTGTTGCCGCGAACTTCTTCGGCAATGCAGCGGCCCCCTCTTGGCCATGATCATTCGGCCGTGGCTGCATCGGAGTCTGGCACCGGAACCTCTTCAGACATTGGCATTGAGCCCGGCGTTACTGGCTCGGAGAGTTCTGAGCGAGGCTCGGAGCTTGAAAGCTTTGAAGTGCATCAATGCCTTCTAGACTTAGGTAACCCTTCGCGGTATGTGCCCTAATCCTCACATAGTCCTCATTTAAGACCCAGCAAGGAGTCATTACTTCCCTTGTACTGACTTGAATGATTCCGAATGCAGGCCGCGGCCCGACATAGTGTCCGAAAGCCAGGCTGCTTTTCCTCCTCTTGCCACGACCACCCAACCTTCAACAGGTGGCTGTGCCTGCCTGTCGGTTCTTTACCTTCTTCTCGAACATCTCCGGGTCAAGGATCAGCTCACAGCGCCCAATGACTTTGCGCTTTTACGCAGCACTATCGAGTCGGCGTCAGACGTGTTGACGTGTGACCGCTGTCCACAGCGATATTTCTCCGTGATCCAGAATGCTGCCCTGCTAGGCGTGCTTTGTCTCTGCGTCGCCGAATCATATCACAGGATCCTGAGATCCATCGACGAGGAGGAAAAACGGGCATCCGGAGCCGGCGAGAAAAAGCAACTGGACATTCACGCTGGCGGGACACAGCCTGCCCAGCCGTCTCTGGCGGAGACTTCCCCTTTCTGCGTCGAGGTTTCACCAGTGGATTGGAGAAGGGTGATGCGCAACTTGGTGAGAGCAGAAGTATTTGGTGTCGATGGTCAGAGGGAAAAGTGCCTAAAAGGGTTCATGTCCCGCCTGGAGCAGCGGCAGATACGTTGGCACCAGACACCGCCGGCGCCTGATTGTCCGCCAAGTTATCGATCACTTTGTGGTCCGTCCGACCGGGAGCCCACGTGTTTGAGGCTAATAGACAACGCGACTAGGCTTATCGATCTTCTTGACTTGTGATCAGGAGGTTTTTGGGGTATCTGCTCTGAAATCAAGAATCCTCCGGAATCAGCTAGTGTGGATTGATATCCGGTTGCTCTTGGAACATTACTAGACAATAAGAAATCGGTTAATAGTCATGCCTCTTGAACCGCTTCTCGTTATCAATAGGCCATAGACTGATATTCTCAGCTCGGAGTTGCAAGAACGACTACCTTGCTTGAATTTTCAGGTTTTTTCATGATATCAGTGCAAGTAGATTGTGATTATCGAGATCGGAGACTTAGAAGCGCGAAGAACGCAAAGTGGTGTCACAGATGCTCTCGATCATCGATGCCAAGGCAACAACTGGGGCAAATCTCAAGGCACAAGCCAGTCAAAGTTCTTCAAAGCGTATCCTCTGAAATAGGTAAATGATTCGTAGCAAGGGGAACCACATGGATGGAGATGGTGCGCCGCTGGCAACGCCGCCGGGCGGGAAATCCGGGATGCCATGAAAGATGGCGCGCTGCACGTGGGATCGGCATGGTGAATCCATACTTTACCGCTCATCTTCACCCCCGCCATAACCCCGGTTTGCCAAGTGCTCGTATCGTTGGACGTCAGTCAAGCGAAACCTCCTGGAGCCAGCCATGATTGCCTTTGCCATTCATTCTCCGGTATACCTGAATTCGAAGACAAACCAAAAGTCCCGCTGGATCTGCCAACGGCGGAGAAAAAGCAAGCAACAAATGGAGGGGCCCCCGTCGTGTCCATGATACCATGCCGACCCCCGGGAGGCACGGCGTGATGAACGGCCACCCATTGGTCTGTTGGTACTTCCTGCGCGTTCCCAGGCCATTCCACCTGGAAAATTCGCCTTGCAAGCAAACATGGCTCCCAAATGGGGTAGGTGAGTTTCCAATGTCCCTGTCGTTGCTGCGACTGCTTTGCCCACACTCCTCACCGTTCGGATGAAGACCACATGTCGTCCAATCTCTGGATTATAGCTGACGTCAATACCAGGTAGTTTTGAGCCACAATGGGGGCCATCTGTCCCATGGATTGGCATTGTCCCTCGCCAAGGGGCATGGACTTGAAGATTCCTTGGTTCCACAAAGTGCGTTTGATAAGGAACCCCTGGGGAAGAATAAAGACTCGCGGAACCCAGGCCCCGTCAAGACGTACATCATATGTGGAGCAATCGGGGTACTACGATTGTTTCCTGCAATTGTTTCTGTTAGCGCAGAGACTTGCGCCAGTTTTCATTGTCAAACGGAGCGTTGCTATTGCTGAAACCAAGCAGTCGATTATGGCTTGCTCTTTGTCCATACGATTGGTTTCTGACATTTCCATCCTCTCTCTCAAAAAGATCATGCGAGAGATAGATCAACATGGCTGAGTCCAGCCTGATTTGCCTTGTTCAACGGTCTGGACGCTGGCTGAGCTGCACGTTGGAACTCATCACATGCGGATTTTCTTTTTCTTCCTACCACACAACTGGGAAAATGCGCCCCAGCCCCTGAAGAATCCCACCACCTTCTTCGCACCTTTGCTTTTTTTTGTTCCAACAGTGCATGATCGCGCCTCAGTGGTGTTCACCAGATACCGGGAGCTCGCAATAGTCATTTCAACATCACTGCATCATGGAAACTGATATATCACATTTTCTCGCCCCAATTTGCTGGTTCGCACGTAACAGCCCTTGACTATGGGGTCCGGCTCTGGTCCGGCCCAGTGCCTCTGGTCCAAGGCCATGGCGGCGAGCCAGTCTGTCGGGACGTCCTGGCCAGGACCATGACCCGAAAGACATAATGCAAGACACTCAGACCGTCTGTCGCTTGGTGAGTTCACTTCCTTTGATCTCGCTCCTCTTCCAAGACGCCCGAGCAGCAGAGCGCTGTTCATTTCTTTTCGTTCAGTTTCTGTCCTCTCCTCTGTCTTCAATTCGTTGCAACATGAGCGATCTGTCGCCTTTGCGACATCTTCCTCCCCGCGACGATTCGATGCCTCCGGACGAAAGCGTCGGGCCCGTTTGGCTCGCCGTGTCAACGACCCTGCTGATACTCCTCCTCATTACTACCACACTGCGCGTATGGGTACGCGTCGCCCGCAGGAATTTCGGCTGGGACGACGCGACAATTGCTCTCGCTGCCCTGATGGCGGCTGTGCGGTACGCCTTCGGTGCCATGCAGCTGCCCCATGGAAACGGGCGGCATCGCGTGTACCTGAGCGACTACGACTACCAGGTGATCAACATGTGGGGTTGGTACGGGCAGCTCTTCCACTTCACGTCCATGGCTTGCTTGAAGGTTTCGATCTGCGGATTGGTCCTTCGCATCAAGGACGGTAGAGCACTGCGGATCTTCATCTACACCATTATTGCCGGGGTACTCGTCACGAACATGGGCGTCGTCGTCGTTCTTCTTGCAGAATGCCAGCCTGCCGGCTTCTGGAGAGGGGACGCTGCAAAGTGTTGGCCCAACAAGATTCGCATCTATTGGATCTATGCCACCATTGGTAGGCGCGAACTTCTCCAATGCTAACCGTGATCGTGGATCACGCTGACACACATCGATCTAGCACATTCTGTCTTGACCGACCTGATACTATCACTCATCCCTTTGACAGTAGTGTGGAAGGTAAAGATTCCATGGCAAAAGAAAGGCTTGATCATGTGTCTAATGAGCCTTGGACTAATGTAAGTACTTGGGATACATCCAGGAATGTTCCGCCACGGCATCGACAAAGACTTTTCTCACAGAAACGGTTTCCTTTTTGAAAAGAAATTCCAATGCTGACCGTCGTCCTCTCCAGTGCTACCGGCTTCGGCATAGCGCGAGCGGCTTCCCTTGGGGTTTCGGAGAAAGACTTGAGCTGGACATTCTGCATCGTTGCGATCTGGTCGAACCTTGAGCTCTTCCTCGGCATCATTGCTGCGAACCTAGCCCTGTCACGAGCCATCTTTGCCCATTTCCGAGACAGACTCGACACTACAACCAAGAGTCTCTCTAACCCATCAGGATCCGGCTACGTTAATAGCAGGCTCCGCGGGGATCGATTCGAAGTACCAGCCACGATGATCAGCTCCGGTCGCGTGCGCAGAACATCCGAAACGAGAAGCTCAAACAGCGATATACCTTTAGAGCCTGGGATCCAAAAGCGAACAGACTTTTGGTGGAGAGAGGACGGTAATCCGCAGCGTATCCCATCACCATCAGACGATCACCGAATCATCTCGGAGGAAAGAGGGAGTACATAGTCGTGGAGAGGATTACTTAATTGAGGTTATTAGACCTGGATGCATTGCTTCATGAGTGCCCACACGATGTGATGATGTGACATTCTCCGCGACAAATGCAACTTGCGCATTGCTCAGATAGTGAGAGCGATAAAAGGCGTCAAACGACTGTTCCAATCAATCTGAAGAGGGATTTCTAGTCCTGGATGAATCTGACGACCACCGGCGCCTCTGGGGGCCCTTGAAATCTCTCAATGTCTCGAGGTCATTGACAAAGAAGCACCTGGTTCAGAAACTGCGAAACCTCTCGGGTTGCAAAGCTTGGGGCCACCATCCTGCCAATCACACCATGCAACCCAGAACTGTGCAACTGCGAGCGCCGTCGCAACAATTCCAAAGACCGTGGCGACGAAAAACGCAATGACTGTGACCCAGAATGAGTGTCTCGGCCCTTTCCGTCTTTCCGCCCATCGGCCAGTCCACGACATGGGAGTTGGGTCTTCTGCCTCTTCCATCAGGCTCTGAATGCGCATGCCCCAAAGCGGAAATCTCTTGAACATTTGAGAATAAGTCGTTAAGCGTGTACGGGTCTCCGTACCCTGATGCGAGAGCCTAAAGACTTCAGTGAGCCTTTCGTCTGTAGCCTTGTCATATCCTTTCGCCCATGGTACAAGATATCGACGCCAGGAGGGGTTAAAAGACGCAACAAAGGTCTTGCGAACCCATTTCGTATCGCGGTATGGCACCAGAAGTTGGTATGTCTGTAAAGTTTCGTGCATGAATTCCGCAGAATACCGGAAGTCGCCGCTACTGACATTCCAATCAGTTATGTGTGAATATGATCGTTAGCGCCATCCAACAAAACCCAATTACTTACATGTCTTGTTTGTGACAAGAATAGTTCTTGAATCCATCTGCGTTGTTTCCGACATCTCTGCAAGCCTCGTAACTCACTTCTATAAGTGATGGCAAATCAAATATACTCAGAGTCTTGTTGTCCTCTTTGTATGATAGAAGGAGGTGATCTGGCAAGTGTTTTGTCCAAACGACTTGAATGTCGGCGTGCTGGACCAAGCTTCGAAGTGACACCAGCCTTTCCTTGAATCTCCCAGAAAGCTGATCCTCTGGGCCACTTCTTGGTAATTCTTGATCCAACAGATTCTCAAGGGTCATATCCTCCGTCCAAACACAGTAGCTTTGCTTGATTTGCACGTCGCCCTCAAGGAGCTGCGGTCTGCGGTGGATTGAAATACCGAAGAAAGCCTTCGTCGCTGCAGCAATACTGGAATCGAAGAGTGAAGAGTTTTCTTTTCCTGTATTTGAAGGTACCAGAAAGTCTTGCGCTACCGAGCCAGGTGGCAGCTGGCAAGTATTTGAGTCAGAAGGACCGGCTTTCCCTTCGTTGTTCAAATCGTGCCTCGAAAGGCTTTGACTCTTGGCTGGAGCATCGTTCGTTAATGAAGCATGCATGTCGGTCTCTCTCTCGTCGTGCAACGTGCCAACGATGCTGGCCTTCAGAGTAGTCCGAGTTGCCTTGGGATTCAGTTTGAGAAGTCGAATATACTGCAACAGACGACTGGTTTGTTCTTCCAGGCTCTGAAAAGATCTTTCCTCTCGTCCTAAGACTTCCAAAGGAACCTGCATGTGAGCTAGGTCTCGATCAACCTCTACTTGCGTTCTTGGGGCTCTCGAGCTGGTGTTCGTCGCGAGGTCTCTATCGCGGCCCCTCGTTGTCAGACTTTCTAGCTGGACCAAAGAGGTCTCATAATCTTCAAAGTAGGCCTGAAGTCGGTCAATTCTGTTCTGCCATCGAACGCCTGAACTGTCTGCTGCTCGATCGAATCCCCAAAGTTGTGACACAATGGTGGACTTCCATTCCTCCGAACGCGGGCTTCTGGACCGAAAGAAGGGGGTAGTGAGCTTTTCCGGCAATGAGAAGGACTGCTGTTTTTCAGCGGCGGCATTCAGAGGAGGCACTGACAGGGGTCTGTGACCAGACGCGTCAGGCATATCTGCCGCTTCTTGAGAGACCATAAGTGAGAGAATTAACATGAATATTGTACCGGGGCGAGGCTTTTAATCAATTGAAAGATCGAGCGGGGTTAATATGCAGGCTGGGCTGATCTGCATGAAGAGAGATGAGAGGAATTAGAACTATTGGTTGGCGGTGTTGCGTTGGCTGCAGCCTGCCGCTGGAATCTGACACCAACCACCTCAAAAGCCATTTGATCCATACCGTCTTTTTCTTCCCCATTGCATCTCAAAATCTGTGCAGATCTGCGGCATTCTCTTCGCTGCTGGGCGATTGGCAATTCTCCCGGACGTTCAATGGCAGTCGCTTACCGATCATCGAGCCAACTCGGCCCATTGGCCCAAAGGTTACGAGACTCTAATGGCGATGCCGGGTCGGCGACTCAGTCGCATCAACTTGGGGAGCTGCGGGGCCTCAAAACTCCCTCACATGAACCGCCGCCCAGGCAGCGCGTGAGAGACAGAATTCGGCATCTGATCCAAGCCAAAGACAAGGACAAGCCACCCGCGTTGCACGACCAGCGCATCCAGTCTCTTCCGCCGATCGGAGACACTCACGACTTTGCGCTTGACTACTACACTGGGATACGACGGACCGGAACAAGGCATACTGTACCGGCCAGGATGGCATCGAAACCCAGACGTCACATGTCTTCGATTGACGAGAGACTTCATCCTACGGAAAATACGCTAAAGCCAGTGGAACGGAGTGTTGAGGTCCTCATTGCAGAAATGCGACAAGCAAGGGTGGTCAAAAGCTTCATGAGCATCGTCGAAGACGTGCAAATCATCCAAGTCGAGCACGTCCATGAGTTTCGGGAGCCCCTAGAGTCGGAGTATGGACAGGCTATCAGGGGCATCTACGAGTACCTGAACCACCCAAAGTCGCCATTGTCAAGAGGCAGCCTGACGATACTGCGAGGCATGGAAGAACATACAGCAGCTTCTGACGACGGGACCGCCAAGACGCCTTGCATTCGGATCATTCACGGAGACTTTGGAAACCAACAAAAGATGACAAACTTTCACGTCCGGTTCGCCAGCCAGCGCAGGAAGTATGACCCCCCCCTTCAAAATATGCTACCAGAGCTTTTGGGATCTTTCTGCGATCGGCGAATCTGTTTCCGTCTCATGGTCGCCGTCGCACGACTCTCTCTGCGGCGTTCTGGCGTCAACGGGTGCCGGCCCTCAGCAGCACCAGTTCACCGTTGGCGGTTTGTTGGAAGTCCAAGGCGAGCTGCAGGCTTTGACAGCCTGGCATTCTGAGCCCAATGATTCAACCGACTCTTCGGACGTGAGTACGGAGGACCTGGTGACGCAGATGGTTGAGCGTGGCGAGCTCACTTCCAACAGCGGCATGGAAGCCCCAAGAGTAGTCGCGCGCTACAGCAGCCAGTCGAACTTCGAAGAAGAGGGAAAGGTTATTACCGAAAGAATTCGTCTCGAACTTCTGAAGGGCGCGGGGATTCTATGCCGAACGGGACCTGAATGGGCCTTGATAAGGGTGGATAACCCGGCAATGAAGCTGCCAAATTGTTGGAGAGCGGAACTGAATGAGGGCGCTGGAGACGAGAATGTGGAAAAGGTCGGGGACAGCTTCTCCACCCGCCGTCTGAAGTACTTTCATAAGGTAGAGGCCCCGATTGGAAAACCAAAGGAATCCTTGGTTCGCGTACTGGCTGGAGTAAGTGGTCCCGTGGAAGCCACGATATCGAGAAACCTTTCAATGATGCGACTTGACTCCGGCAAGCTGGTTCAAGTATGGACCTTGACCTTTGGCCAGAATAAAGGTTTCTGCCCCCTTACTTCTCTCTTCATGCTTACTCATGACTAACGTCAAATAGGCCGAGGTCTCAAGAAGGGCGACTCGGGCTCGTGGGTGGTTGATCCAGATTCTGGGTCCGTCTATGGCCACATCATCTCAGGGACCTACCGGAACGCCTTTGTGCTTCCTCTTCAAACGATCATGGCCGAAATTGGGGGATGTCGGTTGCCAACCGCCTTCCATTGCCTCGCGGAGCTCGCAAAGATGCATCAGACAAAAGGCAACCATGACTTGGCGGAATACTTTGCTGCGAAGGCTGTGAGTGAGGACGCGATCGTCGCGTCCTCGTCAAACAACCTTGCGCATCTCGTCTCAAAACGGATACATCAACCGTTTGGCGCCGGACTATCCTACTCCGACCTGGAGCCACTGGCTGTATTCCGCCAAGTCATACTCAGAGGAGGATCGTCATTGCCTCCCGGTTCCGACTTGGCCGTCTGGCTGACTTCAGATCGTACCCCGTTCTGGTACCTCACCATGGACGAGGTTCAGCAAATGCTCCGCGAGCTTGGGTTGCTCCAAGACCTGAACCAACGAAAAGCACCGCCAGAGTACTCGCTTCTCAACGTCGACATGAAACCTTGCCCGACAGCTCATCCTTTCCTGCACTACAGTCGGTTGCCAAATGAATTGAGACGGGGGTATCTCAAAAGTCTGACCGACGGGGAAAGACACGAGATTGTCCAAGAATTGCGATGGATTGCCGGCATCCGCCGAAATATGTCACGCCTTGAACCGACTGAACAGGCGGTCGAAAGTTCCCTCCGACAATGGCGCGAGCAATGGAACCGGGATGCTGCATTGAGAAGTCCGGCAAAAGACACAACGGCCCCGACGGAGCCGGAACCTAGAAAGACAAGTCACATCACACAAGCCGATTTTGGAGAGAAGAGTCATTTCGGAGGCGATTACATCCATATTCCGGTAAATAGTGTACAGGTAAGTACCACGCACGTGAGATGTGAACAAAGCTGACGAGGCATCGAATGGTCTAGAGGATGAATGTTGGTATCTCCAAACTCCAGCGGAAACTGAATGGAAACGCTAACTGACGTTGCACTAGGCTGTATTACGCAGACTTGGCGACGATCAAGACTGGCGAATACTGCAAAAGGGCCAAGTGCTTTCAAGGCACATGGTGCCGATTTGCGCTTTACTCTCTTCCAGGGATCTGATGATATCAGTACGTTCAGTTTCCATCGCAGGTTGAAAGAACCGAAACATTTGAAACTGTTGACAATCGCTGATTCAGAATAGATGCCTTATCTTACGTCTGAAAAGCTCTCACGAAGGAAACAAATGTCGTATCACATGGAAACGGCGATTCAGCAAAGGAGAGAAAGCGGCTACCTCAAGAGGATGACAAGGTCTGGTTCTGGATCCCAGCTGCTCCGTCAGCAGTCCTTGATCAATGCCAAGCGGAGAAGCAGACTAGGTCAGATCCTACTAGATGCTGCTAGACTGTACGAGCGGATATCTCTATCCGCAGAAGAAGAGCTTGTGCAGAGTTCGCTCTTTGGGGATCAACCACTGCATCCACGGCGGACTCTTCATCAGGCATGCTCCAGCCCCCAGGTGGATGACTTTGAAGGCATTCAGAACAGAGATTGCACCGTGGCAGACTGTCACATGGACTCCGTCATGGTCGATCAGCTGTGGTTGCGCATCGTTGACGGGAAGACAGTAGTAACGGCGTATCCCAGGCGTTACGGCCGCGAGCTGGCCGACTCCACGAGCATCCATCGGGCTGTCACCCAAAGGTTGAAAAGCTCCAAAGCATTCGATGTTGCCTCGACCGTCATCGACGAGTGCATCAGCTCGTTCTTCAAGCGGCCCGAGTCGACGCAGTCCGAGCTTGAAGCTGCACTCTTTGGGATCTCAGCGGTCACCAAGCGCGTTTCCACCATAGTGAGTCAAGACCCCTCAGAATTCTAGCGACTCTTCACCTGTTCTCCAAAGCTGATCACCTTCTTCCAGGTGTCCAAATCTGAATCACTGCAAAGACAGTGCCGAAGACTTCACTTTACGGAATCACCATCAACTCCGCCGGGCCTTCGGCTTGCGCTTGTCGACGCGCGAGAGCATGTCGCACAAGTATTGCAAGACTTGACCATGATCTCCAGCATTCTGCATCAGCAATCTGAGTGTATTGGCAGCTTTTTGAGGATGGCCGTCGGGTTTCCCAGACCGTTTCCAGAGGCTGACGCAAGATCAAGCAATCGAATCGAAAATCAACTCTTGAAAACTCGAATCGAAAGCCACATCGAAGAAGTCAAAAGCATTACTGAGGCTGCCCGTGCAGCAGAAAAGAGAGTAAGCGAAAGACCAAAAGTTGATATGTAGTCTGCGTCGTTGAAGTTAATCTCATGTGTTCAGATTCTCGGGCTCTTCGAGCAAGAGCAACTCAGACTATGCAACATCCAGACACACTGATTGTCTGAACACGACTATGAGAAGCGTCAGTCTCACATACGGCATTCACGCACGCACAACTGCCGGGCTACCAACTACAACTGAGCCATGATTGTCCCAGATTTGGTTCTCCTGTCGTGCGACCGAGTGGCTGAGGAGTATCAATTCAATCCGGACTTGAGGCTGCGACCATTATCGAACCGGATGTTCACTCCGGATGACACCCTTTCCAGGGGCTCACTACTTTTAGTTCCGATCCTTCGGATAAACAGTCGAGTTCGTCGGGCAGCTTGGCTTAGAGTTCAGCATGTTTGGCCGAGCCATGCGGAGAAATGACGCAAGATCCGGGATGCCCTGTCGATCCTCCGCATCTCCAAGCCCCGAAACATCAGATGACTCTGGCTGAAACACAGGTGACGTTCCCGTTTGCGGTTCTCACGTCTGCAGCCTCGATGCTTCTCGTGGGTGAATAACAACCAACCCGAACCCCTGACGATTTGTTTTTTTTTTCCCTCCCCCCCCCAGTAACCGTAACAAAACCTCAAATATCGATCGTCAAAAAGATGTCCAACCGAACCGTCTGCGACGTCGACACCCCCGACCCGTGGATCGTCGCCGGCAACGGCCGCTTCTACTTCACCTTCACCCTCGACAACCGCATCGAGATCTGGTCCTCGTCCACCCTCGAGGACTTCCGCCGCTGCCGCAAGTCCACCGTCTGGCACCCGGCCCCGGGCACCCCCTGGTCCGTCAACATCTGGGCGCCCGAGCTGCACTACCTCGCCGGCCGCTGGTACATCTACACCTGCGGCGCGCCCCCGGACGTCGGCAACCCGGGCCACCGCACCACCGTCCTCCGGTGCTCCTCCCAAGACCCCATGGACGCCTCGGCCTGGGAGTTCCTCGGCCCCCTGCCCGGCATGCCGGACCACTGGTCCATCGACGCCACCGTCTTCAGCCCCAACGGCCACGACCTCTACTGCTGCTGGAGCGGCTGGCCGCTCGGCGACCACTCGGACACGCAGCAGGACCTCTTCCTCATCAAGCTGGCGTCCCCGGAGCAGGCCGTCACCGAGACGCTGGTCTGCATCTCGCGCGCGGAGCTGTCCTGGGAGCGGCCGGAAGACGGCCGGCGCGGCGTCAACGAGGGCCCGACGTGGGTCGACATCCCCGGCGGCTTCCGCGGCATCGTGTACTCGGCCGACGGCAGCTGGACGAGCCACTACAAGCTCGGCCTGCTCCCGCTCGTGGGCGCCGACCCGCTTGACCCCGCGGCGTGGGCGAAGCGGTCGACGCCGCTGCTCGTCAGCCACAAGCGGTGCGGCGGCCCCTACGGCCCGGGCCACGCGAGCTTCCTCCCGAACCCGCACGACAGGAGCCGCGTGTACTGCGTGTACCACGCGACGGCCAACTACGGCGAGGGCTGGGCGAACCGCAAGGCGCGGGTGATTGAGCTCGGGGCCGAGTGCTTCGGCCCGCACGCGCACTCTGTGTGTTGCGCGCTGGAGAGGCATATACCAAAGCACAAGGCCGAGTTGAAGCAGGCGGCGAGGGCGTCTTGTGTCATGTCTTGAGGTAAGGTAGGCGTAGAGAGGTGTGAGGAGGCAGCACGGTACATATGATTTCAATTCATGTCACATATTTGCAATGAGAGACAACAAAGTCGATGAAGCGTCCACATGAACGTTGTTGCACTGCCGAGAGAATCAAAGTGTCATCGACGCGCGAGCGGGCGTTCACTTCATCTCACTTTTATGACGGTCAGCACAGATATCCCGTGCAGACACGACCGACATGAGCCGATTCGTGACCCCTTCAAACACCCGCATATAACAAAAGGACACAAACAAGCTTTCCAACGGGTCCTCCAGTTCGAGACCAGACTCCGGACCGAATATCGAACCCCAACGTCCGTGGCACGCGAGGATCGGACCTCGACGCCCGGGAATGCGCACTAAGACGACGCTCGGCGCCGCTGGTTCGGGCCTCATGCATGTTCGCTGCAGGTAAGCGTGACGTGGCGCAGCCAGGGCAGTGTCGGTCCGTCGGTGAACCCCATCACGAAGGCCGAAGCGCGGCCGCTAGATTAATTCGAGGGTGTTCTCCCTCGCGTGGCCGACGTTCTAGTCCGGTTGGTGCTGCCGAGCCATTTGTTTCTGGCGAAAGCTTCAGTGAAGAGTTGATAATGTGTGAGAAATCCACGACGACGACTCTCGTCATGAATTCAAGTCCTCACGCGCTCACCGACGACACCATGTATGAATACTCACCGTTAGAAGGTGATCAGATTCGCCTCGTGATCCTGGAGCCAGGCCAGTCAGGCCCGGTCCGCTGCCGCATTCTAACTCACGACCGCAAAGATGCGCCCTCCTACGAAGCAATCTCATACGTCTGGGGCGACGATACCCTTACAAGCAATATTCACATCCTCCCAGACAACTACCCCGACGAGAAATCCGCCGTTCTCTCCGTCCCTCAAACCTGCGCCTCAGTCCTTCTCACTCTCCGTTCCGCCTACTCCCCCCGAATCCTATGGATAGACGCCATCTCGATAAACCAGGCCGACCTGTCTGAAAGAAGCCTGCAAGTCCGCATCATGCCGCAAATCTACCGCTCCGCGAAACAGGTCAACATCTGCCTCGCCAGCAGCGCGGAAGACCACTCCAGCGCAATGGAATTCATCTCCCGCGGTCGCTTCAGAAACGCGGCCCCTGAAGCCATCGAAGCAGCCAAGAAACTGTTTCAAAACCCCTGGTTCTCGCGCACTTGGGTCATCCAAGAAGTCGCCAAGTCCCGGCACGCCGTCGTGCTGTACAACGGGCACGCCACCGCCCCGTGGTCCAACTTCGCCCTCTGCGCAACGACACTTGGTCTCAATGTGCCCGTCATGTCGCCCATCCGCCGCCTTCGGCAGCGCGGGTGGATCGACACGCTCTCGACGGATCAGTTCGTCAAGGCCATCTGCGAGGCGACGGTGTGCGACTGTCGAGACCCCAAAGACCGCGTGTTCGCGTTCTTGTCGATGTATCCGACCATGATGAACGCGTCACAGATTGAGAAGTATCGCACATCGGGGTTCCCTGCGACGTTTGGGGTGAGGGGTGAGGAAGCCCGAGGGAAGGGCGAGATTGCGGGTCGAGAGATGGAAGCCGTTGCGTCAAAGGAGACAACCGAGGAGAGCACGAGAGGAAAGATGACCAACTACGCATACTCTGTCGAGACGGTATACACCCAGTTCGCGACGATGCTGCTGGAGAACCTCGGTCTCGACTTTCTATCAGCCATGCAGGGCCGCTCGACAACAGACAAGCTGCCCAGCTGGGTTCCGGATTGGCGGGTGAATAGTGGAAGAACAATCCTGGCACATATTCCATTGACAGAGTTCAATGCCGGCGGCCATCGGGAAAACCAGTCGTTCCGCATACTTCCGGCGACGGCTAGGGTAGAGATGGAAAGACTACAAGTGTCAGCGATATGTCTCGGGGACATCACATCCCTTGGTGAAGCATGCGATGTGAATCGAGATGGCTGGGAAGAAGTTGTCTTTGGACAGTGGAAAGATCTGGCCGAGACCGCCAGGAAGGCGTCACATCCGAAGGAATGTCCCACCAAAACCTTGTCGACGTTCATCCAGACGATCATGACAGACTCCGATGATGAGCATATGGAAATGCGGAAAACTCTATGTGGGAGAATTTTGGCAAAACGCCCGGCACAAAGCAACAAGCTGCTGGAAGGATTAGATACCGAGGCAGTGACAAAGCTGCGCATCAGCTGTCATGGACGAAAGCTCTTCATCGGTTCCAATGGGATCATGGGGCTGGTTGCCAGCGAGAGCGAGGAGAGGGACCTGATTGCAGTCCTTCCTGGAGCGCGGCTGCCATACAGTTTCCGTCATCGCTACGATTTGGCATGCGCTGACGTCGCTTTGGTTGGCGAGTGCTTCGTGCATGGCGTGATGAGAGGCGAGGCATGGGGTCGGGGGAATTCGTCCTCAAAGGTGGAAATCCGCATCTATTGAGCGCGTCAGCCCTGTTCTGGAAAGCTGTCGTAAAGCCGAGCGCGTTTGAGCGAGCGTGTTATCCATTTCTGGAAGCTATTCGTGCACCCCCCATCTGTATTCAAGCACTGTAAGGTATCTATGGTATCGTTGCAGTCATGCTCTGCCTGCGCAATGGTAATTATGCAGAGCCCAAAGCCCAATCAAGACATTACGCCGTTGGTTGATCCTCAACAGCAATATTCTCAAGCATCGGCTCAGATGCCGTTGCTGGCACAGCTGAAGACCTTGCCGACCGTGCCGGCCTCGAACTCCTGGATGATACCCTCCACACTAGCGTAGGTTCCAACCGTCAGAAACAGGACACCAGTGAGGATGATGATGATGTTGAGTGCCATGGATGCCAAGTCGAGCAGCTTGTTCGGCCGCGGAACTCCGGCGCGGTTGTCGGCACCTCGCATGCGGAAGTAGGCGACGCCCCAGAAGATGAAGCCGAAGAACGAGTCGAAAAGTGACGACATGAGGGAGAGTACTGAATAGGTCAGTGGTGGTAAGAGGCATAGGGCCTGAAGAACTCACGCGAAGAGAAAAAGGGAATCAACTCGGCAATCAAGAAAGCCAAGAGCCACAGGGCAACTAGAATCATTAGTCAGGTCCCAGCATGACCGTGCGACTTTCACTTACGCAGGATGGTAGCCCACGAGCCCCAGCCGATCAAGGTGTGCTCGTGGAGATGCTTGGTTCCCTTGAAGAGACGGAAGAAGAGGAAGCGACTGGAGACGCTGGCATACAAAACGCCGAGGAAGACCAGGGTGGGAATCATGAAGGAGAAGGCCACCTTCTTGTAGACGTCCTCGAGAGAGCCGAAAGCGGGTGCAGTCATGTACTGGTTGCCGGTGTAGGCATAGATGACGGCGCCAACGATGCTGAAAACAATGATTTCGCCAATGGTGACCGCCCACAGGGCCTTGGGGAAGTCGCTGGGAGGTGTCAGCTGAGAGTGCATTCAGCAAACATCATGAAAACCTACCGCGGGTCCTTCATCTCAGCGATGAAGCTGGGAAGCGTGATTTGCCCGATGAAAGTGTAGCTAATGTTCAAAAACGCATTCATGCCGGAGACGAATGTGGTGCTGGCCAGGGGAATGGCGGTGACGATGGGGTTGCCGCCGACCTGGGTGACGCCGTTCTTGTCAACGTACGACGAACGAGGGTCGTAGCCGGCGGGGTGCGCCTGGATGCCGGCGAAGATGGTGGCGAGCAGCACCGAGATGAAGGTGAAAACAGCCGAGGCCGTGCCGGCCTTGGAGAGGGCATCGAACGTACGCGGCAGAGACGAGACCCAGCAGATGATGGTGACGACGATGGAGAAGACGACGGTGCGGCAGGCGACGGGGTCCGTCTCGGTCATGGTGTTTAGGTACTTGGCGCCAACGAGAACATGGAGGCCCTGGACGGGTTAGTGATTTCTCGTGAAGCTGTTCGGGTGACCAACCTGGATGAACTGGACGATGTTAGTAGAGTGACGAATTAGTTCGGGTTGCAAGACTCACCGTGTTGTTCAGGATAAACATGAATGCCGTGGCGTACCACGCCCACTTCTTGCCCCAGAAGAGCATCTGTCCAATGTCGCAAACGTCACGGACTTCGGGATGTCTCAGACAGAACTGCCAGAGGATCAAGGAGCTGGCATGCGTTAATGGCGACCAATCGAAGCTGCTGGGCATACTCACGTGTAAAGGACGAGGAGAGCCACGACCGCGGTGAGGATCAAGCTGTGAGGCAGTCAGCATTGCGCTCGGCACGGGGCCAGACGCATCATACCCTGGGACGAGTCCGAGAATGCTGTAGGACCACGGGAAACTCATGATGGCCTGCAAAAGTCAGCGGCGGACACGGCAAGCCTTGAGACAATTCGACTGACCAAGCAAATGTACTCCGAGAACAGCAGTCCAGCAGTCTGCACCCATTGTCAGTACGTCGTCGCCTCTCCCGCCGTCTCATCGCCGACCGACCTTTTGCCAGCTGCACGTGCGGTACTTGATGGCGTGCCCGTCCTCCGAGGCGTGCTGCTTCGCGAGAATGGCATCGGCGCTCTCGTCGCTGTCGGACCCGGCGACCAGGCCCTCCTGGACGGGGGCTATCCTCAGGCCGACCTTGGTGTTGCGGCCGCCGAACCAGGCGCTGTATCCCGTCGATCCGCCCTTCTCGGCATTGGCGAAGTTGAGCTCGGCGGCGGCCTTGTCGACCGCGGCGGGCTCGGGCTGGCGCAGTTCCTTGTCCATGACTGTGATCGATCTCGACACACCGACTCGGGAGAAATACTGATGTCAATTGAGTGTGGGTGTCCGGCGGTCGCGCAGAGGCGAGTGCTGAGACGCTGTCGTCGCGAACGGTGGGTACATGCGATGCTATGCGACGCGATGGATGCGACGGACGACAGACGACGACGACCGGGCTGGGCGAGATGTTCGGGAGAGATGGAGGGGGGAAGAGACGAAGTGACGAGTTCAGACACACATCACAGAGAGACAGACTTGGAGCACGGAGGACGCAAGAGCTGGAGCACGTGGGACGTGCGGGTATATGAAGCAGGAGACAGCGAGCACAGCAGGAGACAGCGAGCACAGCAGCAGCAGCAGCAGCAGCAGCAGCAGCAGCAGCACAGAGACAGGAAAGATCAGCCAGAAGTTGCGTTGCAGTTGGCCCGCGGCAGTTGGAGACTCGCCTCCTGGGACGCGGGTTCCCTGCGAGCTAGAGAGAAACGGGCCGGGAAGCGACGTTGGAGGATTCGCATTCCGGGAAGAGGCCGGTTCGTTGGCGGCCCAATGGACGGTCCCTGGACGTCAGGAAGGGGTCCTCGTGTGTTCATGGATGGCAACGCAGTTCTCTTTCTCTTGCTCCGCAGAGATTGCGATACCCGCTGCCCGGTTGAGTTGTCCAGTGAGGCGAGGGGATACAGACGAGAGGCAGCGATGCGGCCTGGAGGGGGTGGAACGGAGCCCGCCCGGTTCAGAATTTTAACTCCTAATCTGAATTCTCTGCTTCACAGATGGGAAGACTGTCTGTCGGTCTAGGCCGCGGCCGCGGAGCACGTCATCGCGAGATACGGGGGCCGCGGCGTCGAACCAGAGTCCAGAGTGAGTGTGGCATCTCACAGAGCCGACGGCAATAAGACGTAAGAGAAAACGGCCGGGCTGGGATTTGGCCACGCCCGTATGCAGCTAGAAGAAACGGGAGAAGACGGCAGCGCTCGCCTCGCGGTCACCAACAAGCGGCGACTTCTCGCTGGACCTGAGAGCACCACCAAGTGGCACAAAGTGGGCAACTTTTGACTCTGGCGGGCCGAACGACAAACGTTTCTCGCGTCCTTGGCCGTTAGTGCGGCGCCGCTAAGGGGGGCGGGTAGGGATCCGACGCTCGTCGAGGAACCAATCGACCGTGTTCTTTGTGTTCCTCCGGCCCAGGGATGCAGGGGATCGGCAGAGACAAGCATCGGGGATGCGCCACCAGGAAAGCTTGCCCGGTGCTAGTGACGTCGTTCGCGTCAGCTCTGCTGGTTGCGCCGGAGGATTCGTGCCAGCGCCAAGCGGCGGGTGAAGAGGTCAAGAGATGGCCAAGAGATGAGCCCGTCTCGGCACGGGTGAGTTGCTGTTGAGTCGTTGGTCAGCTTGACAACTCACAAGAAGGAAATGACATTAGAAAATAACAGTAGCAAATGTTGAATCTGGTTCCTGTTTACTCCCCCGAGTCAGTCTGATTGCTGCGTAGCATACAACCACACACTTTGGGCTGAAACTGGGGATGCCAGACACCACCCACGGTGGTCCCAGTGCCATCTGACCCGTCAGACACCCGACCGGGATGCAGCGAGCAGCCTGCAGGGTGTCTGTCCGCAGCAAGTAGCCGCGCGAAGCCATCACCGGTTCCCTACTGCCCGAGCACCAGACACATGCTGGACCGGGCAGCAGCCAAGCAGACAACGACCAGACCAACCCGAGACTCTTGGTCAACAGGCGAGGCAACTCAGAACCACCGGCCACTCACTAAAAGGGACGACGTACCGAAGCGGAAGAGACCGCGGGCGGCTCCAGACACTTGCCTCTGCCGCGAGGCCGGGGTACGGCTGTCTCGTCGTAGAGCATGGGGCCCGGCGACCAGATTGCGCCATCGGTTTTCACAATTGCATCAACGCGGCGAGGAAACGTTAATTAAACTGGCCGTCTGATTTGATCGAGGCGTGCCGTCCCAAACCAGCGGGACGGTTTACCTCGACAGCTGAAATGCAGGGAACCGCTACTCCACCCCCCATCGCCGGAAATCCCTGGCCGTTGCTGGTGGTGGTGGTGGTGGTGGTGTTTTGCAAGAAACAAACAAACACTCCGTTTGCGCCCTGTGCCATGCAATGCGCACAATGAATAAATACACCAGTCGCTGTGGCCGCTCTGCTCTGTGATCGCTTGACCTGTGACTGTACTCTGCTTTGCTCTGTTCTGTGGTTCTGTTTCTCGCTCCCAAGCTTTACACCTGCGTCTCGTCAAAGTCAACCCATCTGCGAATAACCTCATCCACCGCCCCGATGCCCTTCTTGGACGTCTGCACCTCGAACCACTCCCGGTGCACCTGGTCGCACCCCGTACACGAGATCGGCCCGGCGTGCAGCCCCATCCCCGACAGCTCAATGTGAATCAGCCGCTCCACGCGGTGGACGTGCGGCGTCATCCGCGGCTGCTCGCCCGACGCCTGGCTCGCGCTCGCAATGTACGGGTAGTACCGCAGCACCTCGATGTCGTACGAGCACTGCCGCGACCACTGCTGCATCCGCCGCTGCACGTTCGCCGCGCGCCCGATCTTGATGAGCATCTTGTTGTCCGCCGCGCCGCCCTTGCTCGCGTTCGCGACCGCCGACACCACGTCGCTCGTCCGCCGCTGCCGTCCGCCCCCGCGCGCAGGCGACGGCGGCGCCAGCAGCCCGCGCGCCTCGTTCACGGGTGCCGACGCCTTCTTCGACGTCGGCATGATCCAGAACATGTAGATGTACCCGGGCTCCTCGGAGCTGCCGTACGGCCGGGCGAGCTCGGCCATGAGGGCGGACGCCGTCTGCGGGTCGGTCGTGGGCGGGATGAGGGAGAGGTACTGCGCCGTCTGGGACTGCGTCAGCGGCTGCGGCGAGGCCTGGGCGGAGCTCTTGCGGGAGTGGCTCGAGGTGCTCGGTCGCGGGCGGGAGTTGCTCGGCGCGGACAGGTGGGTGTTGGACGGGCGGGAGGGCATGGCCGCGGAGGCATTGTTCTGGACGGGCCGGGGCTGCGGGCGAGGCGCCGGCTGGGGGTCGTCTTGCACCTCCTCGAGGGGGATCGTGAAGCAGAAGCAGAAGTGCAGCTCCTTGTCCTTCTTGGGCTTTGGACGGGACACGCCGGAGGGCTTCTCGCCGTAGCTGCTGGCGGCGGGCGGCGGGTTGCCGGAGGCGTTCGGGCGCGGGCGCTTCTGCTTCTTGGCCGGGTTCGAGCCGACATCGACAAGACCGAGGCGGTCGGCGAGGGTGTCGATGCTGGTGCGCTCCTCGAGGATCGGGCGGCCAGAGAGCCTCGGGCCCGGGGACGACTGGGCAGAGCGGCTCGCGGCCTGGTCTCTGTGGTGGTGGCAGTAGAGCGACTCCTCCTTGGCGGTGGGCGACAGCGTCTTGCCCTTGATGGGGGTGACGGGGTTGCGACACAGGTTGCCGGACGTCGTGAGGCCTTTGCAGGTCGTCTTGGGGTTCTTGGAGTCGGACCGCTCGAGGCGGTCCTCGGGGGTGTTGGGGACGTAGCCCATGGCTGTCTCTCGTGGTGTCTCTTGAGGTGTTTCTCGTGGTGTATTGTCTCTCGTAATGGTCTTCGGTTCCGTAGTGATGCTTGCTCTCGCGATGGTGTTCAATCTCGCGAGGTCTCAATCTCGCGACGTTCGGTCTCGCAGGAATGGGCGGTCAAGAAGAGATAACCACGGGCGCGCGGTAGAAATACGCACGCGGTGACGGTAGCGACAGCAAGACGAAGCGAGGAGCGACGAGCGATGAGCAATGATGCAACGCCCTTGGCGATTCACGACCCTCGCGGACTCAAGGGTGAATCACGGCCTGGTCCTCCGGTGGCCAGCAGCAGCAACAGCAACAGCCGTGGCTCCAGTCATGTTGACTGACTGGGCGCGGACTCGACGTGACGGGGACTGACTGGAGGTGGTTGGGGTTCGCGTGTGGTGCTGGTGGTGCCTGATCCATCGGCGCCGGCCCATTTGGGCCATTGGGGGGGCCGGTGACAGGGCAGTGAACCTGCTTGAGCGCCTGAAGCCCTGCGAGCGGTGGGTAAGCGCCCTGGGCGCGATGTCATTGGTGTGGCGGTGCGTCTGGGTCGGTGCACCGCCACTGGTGGTTAGGGCACCAGCCACGCTCGCTTGTGCTTGGAGAGTCCACAAAACACCAAAAATCCCATCACCACTTTCCCTCGCGGCTTCACCTTCCGCTTTGAGGTACGGATGCATCAGAACAGCTGAACTTCTTCAATGCCAACGTCTCTGTAACGCAAACATACGCAGCGAGCGTCTCTTGGAATAATTCATCGTCCTTCACGTCAATCAATGGTCACGTGGCAGCGACAAGACATGGCGACTATTCTCTATGACGGCTACCAAGACTGCAAGTTACTAACGACAGCCCGGCCATGATGGGCTCGATCAGCACTCAAGCTTCTTCAGTCAGGCCTCCATTGCCTTTGATCTCCAGAGTTGGCAAGCACATGCAATCGCTGCCCCAAGCACCAACACCACCGCCTCCACACCGCAACTCCGGACTCGTACGTCCACCTCCGCCGGCAGGATTCCTGAGCGCCGATACGCTCCACTCCCGCCCGTCTTGCACAAATTCGGCGTGCCTGCATGGAGCATCGAGTGACTGCCGCGTGTCTCTCACCGCATGGGGCGTGACGGTGCCCTGGGGAGCAAGTTTCTCTCCGAGCAGACCCGTTTGGCTGCCGTGATGGATGCACAGAGGCCGGCCGAAGTGGAGGGGTTCCCCGGATGATTCGCATCCGATGCGGACCACAATCGCATCATGGCGACGGGGTTGAGTCGACTCGAGCTGATTGTCTCTCCGCAAGCCCCAGGACAGCGTCTGACGAGGCTATCCAAGCAACAGAAGCTCTCGGTGATGCAGCAGCAGCTTTCGTTCCTCATGAAGCCAGAAGAAAATCCCAAACTTCGACCAGAATTGCTTCTTCACGTCGACAAGACGACAAGACACGTCGAATCAACCGCATCGAACCCAACAGACTCAACAAGGCGCGTCGCACCTGCAGCTGCCCCTGAGGCCGGTAATCTCGGAGCCCTGGGAGCGGCGAGCAAAATCACACCACAAACAGACCATCGGCAAGTGGGTCGCCCGGGGTCGAACGGTCTTGGGGAAACGGGTCCGGTCCGCCCTGTGCCTCTCTCTCAGCTGGACGGGCTCTCGAGTCTCAGTTGATGCGGTTGACCGGAAGAAACGCAAGGCGATCAGTTCCTGTCTCCAGACTCGCTAATCTGATCAGAACCGTCAGACCGGCCAATGGCAGCAGACGCCGCCGGGCTGTCATTTCGTATTCGGTTTGGGTGATTTGGTCGTCTCCTCCAAGAGGGGCCTGGATTCGCTGGAAAACATGCAAGCAGTCGTACCACACCAGAGCGGATGCCGATGAATTTTTATCGTGCCATCGGCCTCTGCGACCCCTGCACATCCGCGCCGCCTTCACGCTGCTCGCCTGCAAAGGGGAGCGTCGTCCAAAGCCCGCCAACACGTTCGACGAATCTCCACAGCGTTGGCGGTGGTTTATATTCTTCTTTTGCCCCCTCGGCCTTCTCTTGAGTCCTGGGCCCGTTGGTCGCTGCCATCGCATCTTGAGTGACATATCTCTTTTCTTTCTTGCCTTGGGGTTGCGTTCGATACCATGGCGTCCTGGTAAGTCATTCTACGTCTTACATCAACTACCAATCACAAGAACCGTCTAGCTAACACTCAACACCAGGAACTCGACCGTCGTCTTTCCCAACCAAACCGACTCGCACCAGAGCTACCTCGGCGTGCTCGACGACGTCAGCAAGTACAATGTCCAGCTCAACACCGTCGAGCGCCTGTGGGCGGCGTGGTATCTGTGGATGCAGAACGACATCCTCGCCACTGGCATCATGACCTTTGTCATGCACGAGGTCGTCTACTTTGGCCGCAGCCTGCCGTGGATCATCATCGACGCGATCCCCTATTTCCGGAAATGGAAGATTCAAAAGGTGAGCCGCCGGTCCCCCGGGGTCTGCGATGGACAGAGCAACCCACTCTCAGCCCCAGTCCTCGGCCTTTGGAGACTCCATCGACACTTGACTAACGACCCTCCGCCAGCAAAAAATCCCGACGTGGAAGGAGCAGCTCGAGTGCGCGGCCCTCGTCCTCTTCTCCCACTTCACCGTCGAGCTGCCGCAAATCTGGTTCTTCCACCCCATCGCCACCTGGTGCGGCCTCGACTATGGCGTGCCCTTCCCCTCCGTGTGGAAGATGGCCTACCAGATCGCCATCTTTTTCGTCCTCGAAGACACCTGGCACTACTGGATGCACCGTGGCGCCCACTGGCCGCCGCTGTACAAGGCCGTCCACAAGATGCACCACTACTACTCGGCCCCCTTCGGCATGACGGCCGAGTACGCCTCCCCGATCGAGGTCATGTTCCTCGGCCTCGGCACTGTCGGCTCCCCGATAGTCTGGGTCTTTATCACCAAGGACTTGCACCTCTTCACCATGTACCTCTGGATCGTGCTGCGCCTGTTCCAGGCCATCGACTCGCACTCCGGATACGACTTCCCCTGGTCGCTGCGCCATTTCCTGCCCTTCTGGGCCGGTGCCGAGCACCACGACGTGCACCACGAAAAGTTCATCGGCAACTACGCCTCCAGCTTCCGCTGGTGGGACTACATCATGGACACGGAGGCGGGCGCCGAGGCGCACCAGCGCAGGCGCGAGGCGCGCTTGGCCAAGGCGAAGAAGGCCCAGTAGATACGACGTGTATACCTGGCGATGCATCGGATAATGAACGGCAAGCTGAGGTGCTCGGCTTGACTCTCAAGTGGCGGAGCCGTCGCCAACAGTGGCCACGCATTCTTTACGGCCGGCGCGACGACTTCCTTATGATGACTTGTAATTCGACTAGACTTTACATATTAATGCGACGATCGCTCCTGTCAATACATTGACGCTGTACATATTTTGACATTTTTTTTTTCTATGTTGGCTGATTTGAAGTAATTAGGCTGGCTGCCTGGCTGACACGTCCCGTCTAAGCGGCGCACATGTCAAGAAGCTGACGTCGTCACGGTCTAGGCGTTCGTCTGTTCATCTTCCAGGCATCACCCACATCAAAATGAAGCCCTGCGCCGTCACAATGGACAGCCCTCAATCAGCTACAGCTACAGCTTTAATCCGAGACCTGAGTCTGGGAGAGACGTCAACAATGTCGCTCGAAGACCTTCCGACCGAGCTCGTTCACCGATTCGCGTCATACTGCGACGTGCGGGACATCCACGCCCTCACCTGCGTCTCTCACGCCCTGCACGCATCATGCAGCGATCCCTTCGTCTTTCAGGCCCAGTTCTGCCGCCATGTGAGTTGCTCCCTCGTCATCGTTTCTGGAGCCGAGCCGCTCATCAGAACCAGGCGCCCAGTCCCGCGTCTCAACTCGTCCCGGACAAGCACGCCCTCGCACGCCTCGTCAACGCCGCCCTGGCTGTCTCCCACCCGGCTCCAAACCCGGGGCGACCACGGCCTGAAGCCCGGACAATCTGGTCCCACCTTGCCGCCACGGCTCCGCTGCTCTCGGAGCTGTCTGACGAGCTGGACGAACTGATGCTCCCCTACCGAGCCGTGTCCTTCCAGCCCGCCGGCGGCGTCAAGTTCCCCACCCCGGATCTCCTACGTCAGACCCGCGATCTCGTCGGCACATTCTCAACCTTTGCCGTCCTCGGATGTAACCTCACTCCAATTCTCCGTCATCTCACCCGGTAACTAACCGAACGGCAGACACCCGCGCCATCGACCTCGGCGTCGCCGCCGCCGTCCCGGGCCTCCTCATCGCCCTCACCAGCCCCCGCAACTGGGCGGTCCACGTGTACACCGAAACGACCATGGACCTCCTCGTGCGCCAGCAGGCCTTCTGCCTCGCCCTCGGCCTGCTGCGCTCGCAGGTCCTGAACAACATGGGCGTCATGACGTACCACCTCTCCAACCTCGCCACCTGGGACGAGGAGCGCACCGCCTTTTTCAGGTTCAAGACGTCGTGGGAGGGCCGGCAGACCGTCGCGCTGCTGGCGCAGGCCGTGCTTGCGCATCTCTTGCGGAGCAGCTTCTCCGGCCGCGCGGCGAGTGAATATCTGCCGTCGCCAGAACGGCTACCGTTTGCGGCGTTGGGTTCCGAAGTGAGTCTCCCGCTGCCGAACGCTCAGTCGAGTACGGGCCAGCGACGCATTTCCGCGTTTTCGGCGACGGAGTCATGGAATCGGTGGAATCGCGAGTACGTCCGTCGTCTGGCGGCAGAGATGCAACAGGGGGAGTGGTACGGCTACTTCACCTGGGACACGGCGCGGAACGAGACGACTTTCAACGAGAACGGGCCGATCGAGAACATCCGCTTCAAGATGGGCGAGAAAAAGGCGGCAGAGGGCATCGACGGCGACGTGTTCGAGGTCCGCGCAGACGACTGCACCGAGCCCGCCGGCTCGTTCGCGTTCGAGGGCGACTTCTTTGACGCGTCGCAGAGCATCGTGTTGCGAAAGATTCACCCGGACGGCCACTCGTACAACTTCCGCGGGTGGTTCACGCCCCTGGGCATCGCCGGCACGCTGGATCCGTCGCCGTGGGGGATGCCCGGGTGGTTCTGGCTGTGGAAGAGGGAATGGATGAGCGAGGCGGAGTCGAGGTCGTAGGCAATCGGCTTGTCTCGTCGCCAAGAATAGGACGGCGGACTGCGCTGCTCATCTCGGTGGAACATCGCGAAGCGTCCGTCCCACGCAAACAGGCACATCTCGGTCGTACTGGAACTTCGATTGCAGTCATAGACCATAAATAAACAGTAACCGGCCTTTATTCCCTTTGGCCAGAAAGCAAGGGATGGTCGACTTACATTCTCCTCCAGATCGCATCCAATCGACCCTGGTCCGGGCCGTGTTTGCTCATTTAAAATCTCACGCAGTCAGCCGAAACTAGCACAAGTCCCTCTCGTCTTCTCGTTTCTTTTCGCCCTACGGCGATGCGATGTCACACGAACTCTGCACCCATGCGGCACGGCGTATCCCAATCTGGCCCCCGTCCAGGGGTGCAGCAAATTCGCCCATGGCTAGGCGACATCGAAAGGATTCTCATTGATTTCGCCCAGATCCATCCGAGATAACCTTGATCGTCTGGCCTCATCGAACATCATTAAAGAGGGTCTCACGCCCTGTCGCCGTCTCCTCTCTCTTCCCCCATCATCCACCGATCGTCGCCTGATCCTCCCACCACCACGCTCGCTCCGCCAAGTCCCATCGCTCAAGACCTCAAGACACGAAAAAAATGTCGCGCTTCCTCCTCCCCCTCCTGGCCACGGCCACGGCCGTCCTCGCCAAGACCGACCTCGAGGGCTGCACCTCCTACACCTCCACCGTCACCGTCAACCCCTCCCCGGGCTACGGCAACACCTACCAGACCGTCATCTGGTACGTCCCCGACACCCTCGAGATCTGCCGCGGCGTAGACTGCGGCGGCGGCCGCGCCCCGCCCCGCAAAGTCCCCGGCTGCCCGCTCTACTCCGGCACCGACACCGTCACCCCGAGCTTCCTCCCCATCGACCCGGCCGCGCAGCCCACGCCCGCAAGCACCGTCGTCACCGTCACCCCGAGCCACACCAGCACCGTGCTCAAGATCATCACCACGACCTCGAGATCCGTGACAGCCACCGCCACCGCCGACGCGGAGTCGAGTTCCTCCTCTGCCGCCGCGGTGGTCACGGGTACGTCGACCAGCGCCGGGCCGGCGACGTCGGGAGCTGGCAGCTCCGAGGCCGCGGGCAGCGAGACGCCCTCGCCGAGTGAGAGCCAGGGCGCCTCCGGGACGGGGGCGGCGGCTTCGACTACGGCTTCGTCGGCGGGGGCGGGGCCGACGGCTCGTGCTGGCGTGGTGGCTGCTCTCGGCGTTGCCGCTGCCGTGGCGCTTGTTTGAGGGGTCTGTTGATGGGATTGGATGGTGATGGATGGATGATGGCGTTTGTTTGATTCGAGCATATAGTAATCCTAGTCAGGCGTTTGCGACACGTTTTGAAAGTCGACAGCTCTGTGCGTTGAACACCATGAATTCCGCTGTGAATTTGCAGTATCACTTGACGAAACAATGCCAACAAAGAAGTCTTTGGATCTGATGACTGACTGACCGATCCAACCACTACTGGCCCCTCTGTTCAGTATGTTGTGGTCCCAAATGACTCTTGAATGCATCCTAGAGCCCTTTTCGTTCCCAGTTTCAACCGGGGGCTCATGTCCTGACGTTGAGTTCTTCCACGCGTTTGGTCAAGAAAGGGTATCCATGAGATAGCGTAAATCGCACCGTCTGGCGGGAATTGCTCAGCGGCCCCGGCCAAGAATCAGCCCGAGACCTACTCAGAGGTGAGAATTAATTTATCGCGGGTTTTGTCAAGGCTGAATCAGAATTACATCTATGACTCATTTTCAACCTCAATGAGAACTAACACCTAGCAACGCTATCACCGGACTTGGTGTCGAGAAACGGGCCTACGAGGGTGAAGCCGGCGGCACCAAGTGGCTCGCCCGCCTGTCAGACAGTGCTCATTGAAACGGCCAAACATTTCAGGGTTGCGGGGTGCTGAGACTGGTCGTTTAACTTGATCATCGGCCTAGACTACGTGTACTCAGATGGTTGAAATCATGTCTCCAGCTACCGATTCGCTCAGTCAGCTGGTTGCCTTGGGCAGAGTTGCCCTTTGGATGCGTCGCAGCGTCAAGATGACATGCCTTCACCCTCGGACGACTACACAAGACGAACACGAGCCACGGACTAGAACTAAAAGAGACGAGAATATCACATCTGTCCTTAAGGCAGCCTGACAATACTGCCCCTATCGAGTCTAACGAAACTTCGCTGACTCTCGCTGCATCAAAGCCTCCGCCGTATTCTCAGCCGGTCAACCTTAAGTCCCCGCGACCCCTCACCGGGAGCTCCTCTCACATTGGCCTGCGTCATTTAGACTTTCGGCCTGGTGGAGGGAGCATGAACGACGGCATCAGACGAGAGGCCGAGAGCGAGGCAGCAGCAAAACAAGAACCCGGCCGGACCGCCGCCCCCCCGGCTCCGCGTGTGTACGGCAGAGGGGAACGCGCACCCCACATCTCAACTCCCCGGGCCCCGGCTCCATGTCGGCCTCGGTTTCAAAACGTGGGGTGAGGCAGCTCACGACACGCTTTACGCGCGGTTATTTGGCTGCACTAATGCGGTGCGACTCTCTCGTAATCCGGATGGGATGAAGGGTCCCCGAAGCCGTGGTCTACTGCCGGTGGATGGAGACCAGCACCGGGGAGGGGCTTTGCAATGGCTTTTCTGGGACGGGTTCGCTGCATTGTTTGCTTTGCTCTTCGGTTCTATCAAGGATCCTGATGTAACACGCGGCCTGTTTTTTGGCGTCTGGCGGCTGTCATGCCGTGCTGCTTTCGGGCTCCGGGCCAGCTCCGTGTCGGCCTCGAGTAATTCTTGGGTGTCCCGGGCGGTATTTGATTTCCCAATTCATGCAATAAACATCCGATGTAGACTTTATATAAAGGTCACATCTCGTCCTGTGTTCAGAAGTTTGAAGACTAAACTCATATCAACACCGAGATCAATCAATAGCTCAGGAACACCACAGCATCCCGCAACTGTATCTTTTCGACTTCCATACAACAACAACAATGCCGTTCATCGCCGTCGTCACACCTGCCATTCCCCCTGCCGACAAGGACGAGTTCCTCGCTGCATGGCCGTCTATCAAGGCCGACATCGCCGGACAGCCCAACGTACTCGGCGTTTCCGGAGGTGAAGTCGTTGGCAAAAACGGGTCACCGGTGACCGAGTTCAAGTTCATTCAAATGCTGGGTAAGAACAATTCTCATTTGTCTCTGGAAACATTTACTGAACTCCATCCAGCCTTCAACAGCCCGGAAGATGAAAAGGCATTTGGCGAGTCTGCGTGGGCAAAGGAGCATTTCGAAAAAGCCAAGGCGAAGATGGCCGGCCCACCCAAGATCAGGAAGTTCCAGACCGGCGACTTTCCCGACGCAACCCCCAAGGCCCTGACGCAGTTCTCGTTCCTCGAGCTCGCGGACGAGAGCAAGCATGACGACGCGAAGCAGGCGTGGATGGACCTCGTGGCCGCTCTTGGGGAGAAGTCATTTGGTGGACGAAGCGTTGACGACGGTCCCACCACCGGAATGGGTTGTCTGGGATGGGATAGTCGAGAGGTTTGTTGCCCAACCCACACGTCATATCTTTCTTGTTCCGATGTTGACTTCGTTGCTAGCAAGCTGTGGAGTCATACCAAAAGCCCGAGGTGGCATCTGCATGGGAAAAGTACAAGAGCTTCGGGCAGACTACCAGCATCTTAGTGAAGCTGGAGGTTTAAACAGAGTCCAGAAGCCGCTTCAGTGACTGAGTAAATTCAATACTTTCACAGGTTAATTCCGTCGGGCACAGGTGTTATTCACTGTGATGACCAACAAAAACTGCGCGCCACAAACTCGAAGTGAATAATATCAGGTCCCACTAAACTTCATAACCTTTAGAAGGCAATTGAAGTGAATCACTCATATTCTAGATCGCCAGCCTCGATATAAAACCCACCGGTATCAACGATGTTGTCAAACCATTGCAGAAACAACTCAACGCATCCAAGAACGCAACTCAACATCTCAACTACACAACACAACCGACCATTCCGCCTTTTCACATCCAAATTCTCTCACAAAAGACCTCTTTCGACATGTCTTCTTCCGGCGGTGGTAGCTCTAGCAGTGGTGGTGGTGCTTCTGGCAGCGGTGGTGGCTCCAGCAGCAGTGGTGGCGGCAGTGGCCAGCAGCAGTATCGCTCCGGCGGTTATTCCAAGAACGGAAGCTTTGCTTGGGGATCCAAGGGCCAGAGCAGTTCTACCACCTACATTGACAGCAAGGGCTACAAGAGACATTCGAGCACGAATGATCCCGTCTATGAGTACCCGCCCCGAAAGTACAACTCAGACGGCAGCGTCAAGCGCCAGAATTAAACATGGCCTCGGTCTGCACACCTGGCGTTGCCAAGAGGGGGATGGCTGCATTCACACATTGAGCCGAGACAGCCAGTCAATAAATAGTATCTGAGTCAGACCAGTAATACAGAGAGACAGTATTTCTACAAAGCTGGAACTATGTGAGCGTGAAGAAGAAAATGATACTGGTCCTTTGATTTCCTGGTCAAATATCCGACTGGAAACAGTCTGGGTACATAGTTGATCTGCGAGATAAGTACTCACTGAATCGCCAGGCTTGGAACAGTCTGGCCGCTCATATGACGTTCTTTTTTAACACTCTCAATCGCTAAGAGAAGAAGGTCTAGCCCTGCAGACTTGAACCGCATTGCTAGTAAGTTACCTTAGGCAAGGTTATAGAATAAAGAAGCTCACTATTTGACATCCATTTAGGCAACCATTAAAGTCAAGTGGGATTCTCTTTGTGGGAGCCTAGGGGATGTCCTATTTTGGAATTGTTTCCCTGCCGTTCGCATGTATCCATGGCTAAATGTTACGTTGCCCCGAAATATAGTGGAAGCGAGCCTTTCGCCCCCGCTGCCGACAAGCCAAGTCTGTTCTTTTAATCGATATATGGCGCTCTGGTGGTGGCGTCTGTCCACATCAACCTAAAATCTCACGCGATTCGATTCCTACGGCATGTACATGTAGCCTTACGGCGCAAAACATTCGAATTTGCGTTCAAAAGGGTCAGTAGCCACGCCATTGACAGTCCCGACCGACTGCTGAGTCCCCGGAATGATGAAATCTCTTTAGAAGTGACGTGTTTTTTTACGAAGTAATTGCAGCTCAACTAACAAAATAAACACAGGTTTACCAACTCATTGTCTCTACAACTACCGGATCATGAGTTTGAACTTTTGTTCAGGTTGTCGGAACAGACCCGAGTCCAAGTGGACCCTTCCCGCTCCTCGGCATGCAGCTTACCCGTCGAGGGTAACTGTATCGGGAGAAGACGATCACCCAGTTTGGCCATTCTGGGAAGTGTTACCCTCCTAGGTTACGGTTAAAT
Organism: Colletotrichum tropicicola; assembly: GCA_025962755.1. Taxonomy (NCBI): domain Eukaryota; kingdom Fungi; phylum Ascomycota; class Sordariomycetes; order Glomerellales; family Glomerellaceae; genus Colletotrichum; species Colletotrichum tropicicola. The sequence continues at coordinate 38,202 of JAOWMA010000208.1, read as the reverse complement.
ATCACCAGCAGCTCGTGTAGTCGTTCAGGATGCTCCCCATGTTAGCTCAACAACCATCCGCAGCGGTGTGACCAGTTCAAGCAAATTCACGCTGCGCAGAAACCGCGATGGCCAGGTGCTTCTGTCACGTCGCGAGCGATATATAAAGCCCTTCAACGACCCCGAGTCATCTGTCTCTGTCCTCGTCAGTAGTATCTCGACAATCATCAAGACCATCCACCTACCTACTCAACGCAATGATCAACTTCGCCCTCCCGGCCCTGGCCGCCCTGGCCCTCCTTCCCCTCACTGGAGCTGTCCCTACCGCCGCTCAGTCTGATGCCGTCGAAACATTCTCCTTCGTTAACTGGGTTGAGGGCATCATTGCCGACCCCAACGGGGACAACCTGACCCCCCAAGAAGCCTTCGAAACGTGGTCTGCCAAGGTCAACGGCACGGTAGTCTCCGGCGAAGATCAACTTGAGAAGCGCGTCGCCAAGTGCAGCCATCCAGGCCTAGAGGCCTATGTACGTTGTGCCTTCCGAAGACTCCACCTCCGTTGCCCTGTAAACTAACGATTCCCAAGGCGCCTGACGCTGTGTCGTGTATCAACGAACTCGCCCGCAGAGGCAGCCAGCCCTGCACTGTAGGGACCACCGCCATATTCTGCGTCCTTGGACAGGCGCAGATAAATGGGGTCAAGGGCGGAACGAATGCGGCCACGTCGACCTCGGCCTGGTAAGCAACATCCGGGAACCTACAATATGCAGCTGGCAACATACTGATGAAATGGATATAGCAACGACGTCGCACGCGCCGGTGGCTTGATCATGGACGCCTGCACTCGTGGCGACAGAGTCCAGGGTTCGGAATACGCTTGGGGCAACGGCAACATCGCTGTTCACCTCACCAGGCCCGGTTTCTAGACATACATGTCTTTCGGATTTGTTGTATGTTTGAGGCACGAGAAAAATAATTGTTTTTATGGATGCTTTGACCAATAGCTAGAGCAGGCTTTGGGTAACATGAAACTTGGTGGTGTCGTATTTCAGCTTTCAGGCACAATGACAGAGAGATTGCTGAGATCCGCCTTCGCCGTCAATAACGTTGTACCCTGTGACTGCGCTTTTCTGGACCTTTATGATACCTTGAATTCAAGCCTATTGAGACAACACTCATTTCGTCACCAATGAAGTTTTAGGTATTGCAATAAAGTTAGCAGGAGTCGATTAGTCCCTTGGAAGTGGTGTCATAAGAATATGACGGACCTTTCAGGGCCTGCACCCATGATACGACCTTTACTAAATCGGAGACTTTGCCCATTACCCCACCGAGTTGATAATTCTGGGCACATATACTGGCTCGCCAGCTGAATGTGGGCTGAACTTGGGCATGATCTCTCTTACAAGTGGCTGTTTCGAGGCGGAATGCTCACTGAGATGACCACATCGTAGCAGCAAGCATTGAAGCCTCTTTGGAGAGAGCTAATGCCGAAAAACAACATGAAGTGTGCCGCGTACCCAGTGCAACGCCAGGCGGAACGTTGGGGAGGAGAAGGTTCGGTAAGATGAGCGATCAGGGGGGAGTGACAATTTGGTGGGAACCAACGATGGACACCTACCTCTGACCGGAGACAAATACAAGGCCAAGTGCCTCTGACTTCCTTCACCAGGTAGGCTACTCCGAAAAAGTAAAAAGGGCTAACATCGAAGAACCGCAGAGACCACACGGATAATGCAAGTTTACTGGTCTGCCTCACCAATACAGCTACGTAACGAGGACGGTAAACGTCTTCACTGGAACCGACATCCCCAAAGACGAAACAAGGCAAGAGAGAAATAAGTGACTTCAAAAGATATACAGTGAATCGAATGATCTATTCCCCGGGAACGCTTCACCCCACCCACTATAAAAAAAAAAGGAGAACCCCCTCCCCATCATCGCAAGCGTCCCGGAACCTTGACGTCAAGAAGCACCAGCCTCAAGCCCCCTATCCCCCCGTCAGAGGATCCAGCCCGGTCCAGCCTCTCCCAGGAACACCCGCAACAACAGTTCAGAGCCCCCTCCACCTCCCCTCATTCCCCTTCCTCACTCCACCTCTTCCACCGTCGCCTTAGTCGAGAAGGGGGCCAGCGGCGGCACGCTCTCCTGCGGATCCTTCCGTCTGGTCAAATCCGGCACGCCGCCCCTCTTCTCCTCGCCGTCCTTGCGCCGCTGGAGGTGCTCGGCGTCGCGGGCGTTGTGGAAGCGGACGGGGGATCGCTTGAGCTGGGCGGGCACGACGGGGTGGCCGACCTCTTCGCGGCGGATGAAGCTGACGACGCCGCCGATGGCCTCGGCGGCGCGGCTCTGGAGGTGGGAGAGGGGGCTGCGATGTGTTAGTCTAGGTGATTGTGGAGTACAAACTGATGGAACCGACGAGATTAAAGAGACAAAACAGAAACCAGAAAAAAACAAAACAAAAGAGCGGTCTTACCCAGACTCAACAGGCACGGCACCGACGCCGACCACGGCCGCAGTAACGACAGCAAAAGCAGCAAACTTCATGATGGATATTCAAACGACCGGCAATGTTTTCGTGTTTCTCGTATCTGTAACTCGTTCTCGACCGAATGTATCTGCTCCGGGCGGCTTCGTAGTTCGTAGTCTCGTTGTATGTGTACAGCAGTTGGTTGGTTCAATGATTGACGCTTTGGTCTCTCGATGTTGGTTGAGGGAAGTGGTGTGTAGTTCGTGATCATCCGACATCAGACGCAGAGACGAAGCAGACAAAGGCAGGCCAAACACCAGACGCAGACGGCCTGTCCCCCTTTTATCTGCCTCGTCCATCCCCCTCTGAGCGCGCATCTTCCCAATATTCCCACTATTTCTCTCACATAGACCATCCATGAATAGACCACAAGACGACAGCCAAAGGGCAGAAAGTACCCTCGCCACCCCGGTCCGTCGCCGACGAACAACTCACATCCCCGCCCATCACAAACCCGCAGGTCGACGCAGCCTTGCCATCCGCAACGTGGCGCGCCCGCCCGCATTGTCTGGCATCGCACCTCTCGGTAACGGCCTCCTGGGGGCATCCCTCTCGCGCGGCTCATAAGATGCGCACTTCTAACTTTTCCACAAGCGCGTTTCCACAGTTTCAGCCCGCGACAATCCACCTCGACCACAGACCACCAGGCAGCATGGCGGGCTCTCTTCCTTCGGGTATGGCTTGTTGACGTACGACGGGCAATACTACCGCCTCATACAAGCGGGCAGACTCTCTGTCGTCTTCAGCTGATATCGTCGTCTCATCTGCCCCCCTCTCTGTCTGCGGAAATAGCCAAGCCTCCGCTCAACGTCGCTCTCGAACCGCCCAGACGGTCATTCCGACTCGAGTAACGTCGACCTCTGTCACTTGTCCGACTCGCGACAGAGGAGCCCGCCGCACAGCCCGACTCCGACTCAGACATCGTCTTGTCTCGTCGATTTCACGACTCGGGAGCCGAACCTCGCCCCAGCTGTTTGGGCTCCATTAGCAAACGTGCCCCAAAAACAGCAACACGGAAGACGCTACCCAGTACGCGACTTAATCCACGTTGCTCATCCTCGTCCGAGCACTTCGTCTGAAGCAGTCCGGTCTGTCCGAGACAAAAAAGCTTCAAAACTTCCCAATCCCAGCCCAGGCAGAGAATGTCTCCCTCAAACTTTGCTCTTCAATCAGCAGATGTCTGCAGAGTCTGATTAAACTCAACCTTCTGCCCAGGAATTGTGTCCCGGTCTTCAGTCCGAACTTGCGTGTCAAAACCCGAAATCAAACTCCTGTCACTGTTCAGGGTCAGATTTCCTGTCCAAACTGTGCTGTGCCTCATCCATACATTGAACACGAACAAGCAAACCCCGAATGCTCACCCTTCTAGAATATTCGCAACTCGCACTCTCGCCTCCGTTCTCCCAAGACCTGCCACTCCTAAGTCCCCCCGACCTTGGCCGCACACCGTCCATGGACCTCCCCGCTCCCAAACGGGCTCGGCATCCAAGCCGACCGCGCACCCCGCGAGGGCGCAGCGCCCATCCAAAATCCCCGAAACCCCCTGGACCCCGGCCCTTGATGCATTAGCGCACGTCAGCCGTCGATCATCAATCTGGGTCTCGGCAGATCCATCAGCATGAACACTGGGCCTCTTTGGGTTCCTCGGCCCTCTTCATGTAGATGGGCGCGCCGCATGATAGCTGCCACACCATGGCTTACCGAGCCCGCCGGGAACCTGACCGAGCCACTCAGACGTTTGCATTGTGGGAATACGTGAGCGAATAAGTCTATTCCATCATTCCTCATGAGCACGACGCCAGAAACCCCTCCGACGCCAAGCAATGCGACCGACGAGGCCCAGCACCAGAAACCGTTCAAAGGATACTACGTACAAGAAGAAAGTCTTTTTTGGTCTGGTATATATAGGTGCTTCGCCGCCGGTTCCCTGCTTACGGTTGCATCCGGACAGCTCTCAAGCATAGCGAACTTCGTTGAAGAGCCCTGCACGCACCTGGATCAGGGCCGCGAGCTCAAACAAGAACGATTGGAGCACAATGACGTTGGTGAGAACATGCGAGACCGAGGCCGTACGCTCCTCCTTCTTCTCCTCGGGCGGCGTGACTTCGGTGGTGTCAGCGCCGCTTGGCTTTGGCTGGGCTTCTTGGGCTTCCTGCTCTCCTTCCTGCTGACCCTCTTGCTCGCCCTCTGGCTCCTCCTCGTCATCCTTGGGGGGCGGCATATGGAGAGTCGGCTTCTTCTTCCCGAGATCCAGCGGGATTGCGTCGACCTTGCCCGGGATACCGACCCGGCGGGCGAGGATACTCTGGTCAATGGCGGCAAACGCAGCGGCCTGGCTGGCCACGGGATCTCTAGGCCCATGCGACGAACCAGTTTCATCTGTCACGCTTCTAGAAGCATTGTCGTAAGGTGTGTCTTTGGGTGGGGGAATGGGCCTCGAGGTCGGAGTAGAGAAACCGTATCCACCCGACATGCCACCTGGCGCCGGGCTGTCCACTCCAGAGCTCCGGCTATTTTTTCTTCCTCTTGGACTGCCCGTTCTCGTCGGCGTGCTCAACTCTGAGACCAGGCGCTGGGCAAAGCGTTCCAGACCTGATGGACGCGCCGGTGATCCGCTCCTTGCCTCGTCCAGACTTGGACGTTCTGGGCTGTGCGCTGAGCTGTGTCTCTGCGGAGTCGGCTTGCGGGGCGGCAAAGGCGGCGGCTGGCGCGGGTTATCGGCAGTCTGGAAGGCTTCTCTGCGATTTTGCAGCAAGTCTTCGAAGCGAGGTACCGTTTCACGATACTTGGCTACCTGGTTGCACAGCTGCTGAAGAACGACCAGGATGCGGGGTAGAGACGACTGAACCCAGATTGGGCGACGTCGGCAGCCGTCCAAAGCCTCGAGGGTCTGTTGTTCCGCGGACGTCGTAGAGTCCGGGTCCGTCGGTGGCCTGAAGGATGTCGTGGATGCATCAGGCGAAGTCGGGCTTGGCGGCTGTTCGTCGTAGGTATACTTTTGCGGGGTTCGTAGCATCCATCCCTCGACTGTCATGTAACCACAGATGGCCAGGTCCAAGATAGACTCGGTAAGTGAGAGGTTTGTATCGACGGGGTTCATAAAAAACGTATCAAGAAGATCCAGCAATGTGTTGAGCAGGGGATCGTCCGGACGGAGCGTGTGCTCGTGCACGTCGCGTGGCGCTCCAGGGAGTGTGTCAGGAATAGCAGGGAGGTCATGGTTGTTGGTGGAAATCTTGGGTGCGACGAGCTTCAGCGAGCAGGGGTGGCTCTCGAGCCGGGTCATGGTGTCTTTCAAGACGTTCTCATAGACCTCATCAAAGTTGTCCTGGCCACCGATAGACCCTGCCAGACTCATGATGTAGTCCACCTCTTGCTCATGTGCTCCAACAGTACGGTGCGACTTCTCCCCAAGCACCACCTCGGTGCGCAGCAGTGTGCTCACAGCATATCGATGATGCCTTCTAAGGATAGCAGAGACTAGCTGGAGCGTCACGCGAATCGTCTGTTGGTTGTGGGACCGCAGACACGCTTGAATCAGGTCAACGAGATTGAACAAGAGAGGCGTGGCAGTGATGTCAGATTTTGTCTGGGCCAGCATGGTCGCCAGATCCATCGACTTGCGCTTGCGAGCTGCACTGACGGAAGCCCGGCCGCTGGGGGCACCCGAGGACACGTGGTCTGGCAGTCCGAGGAGGTAGTGGAGAATCAGATTGATCATGTCGGGGTGGTCGAGGGACTCTAGGATGCGGCGGAGATACGTCAGGACTGCAACGGAAGAGCCTCCGTCGATATCGGACGACTCCAGAAGCGAGGGGTATCTGCACGGTCAGCAAAGCACGACATCGGATGGCGATTTCACATACAAGAGTTGCTGTAGGAAGATGACCTGGAAGTGCTCCAGAAGCGTCTGCTTCACCTCGACCGACTTGCAGTGGTCCAGCACGTCCTGCCAGAAGAGGAGATGGGAGAGGAAGGTCTCGAGGTGGAGTTGGAAGTCGGGAGAGCAGGAGGAGATGATCTCAAAGGTGGAAGTCGGGTGCTGATAATCGGAGAGGGCGAGGATGGGCGGGAGATGATGGGTAGGGTAGTCGATGACCAGCTTGCGGCTCAGCTGACTGTAGAGGGCCCCAAGGCCCGTCGCCATGAGGGTGGAGAGGTCGCTCTCGACGATCCATTGCTCCAACGACTCGTCGCTGGATGCCGACTCAATGATGTACAGCAGACCAGTCCTTGCAAAGTCTCCGACCTTGCCCTCGTGGTGGATGTAGTCCATCAGAATGTAGAACAGCGGGAAATCCTGTCTCTGGGTACGGCCGGCGAAGGTGTCGTGCTCGTCCTGGTGCCTGTCCTTCGGGGCGCCATCGTGGTTGCTCTTGAACCATGCATGGAGAATATTTCGATCGAGGCGGATCTTGGTGGTTATGTTAAAGGCCAGCTCGACGACCTTGGCCTCGGTGTCGGATCCCAGACGGACACTGTTGACGCCGGTGATGCGGACCAGCAGGTTCGTCAGGGAGGCGGAGAAGTTGACGTTCTCGACGAAGGCCTCTTCTTCGGTCTCGAGCAGGGTCGCAAAAAACAGCACGGCTTCCTTGATAATCCACTCGTTGTAGGACGTCGTGGCGATCTTGCCAATGGGCACGTAGACTTGTTTCTTCGCAGCATACTGGATGCAGGGATGAGGGAGGGGTCGTCGGGACTCGTCGTTGAGGATGTTGGTGAGCTCCTGGAGGCGGATCTCGAGGGTCTCGGCGGCGTCGACGTCGTTGGCGAGGTTCGAGGAGGATCTCCAGATTTGCTAGGGGTCGGGGGTCAGAGACGGAGCTGCGGCAGTGCCGAGGGATGGGGTGGTGAGCTCACCAGAACGCGGTTGTACTCCTTGTCGAAGCGATGCAGGCGCTTCGTCGGGTTCTTTGCATCGTCCTTGCGATTGCCCGAGGGGGAGAGCGAGGTGCCCGCTAGGAGGCGCGACCACTGCAGCAGACGGTCAGCAAATGAGGCCATCGCCATTGGGCCAGCCGTGGGCCAGGAGCACGCACAAAGTCCATGGTGCCGTCTCTGACAGCATCGCCAGCGGGGCCGGGAGAGAGCTCAGTCGCGCATGAAGCCGAAGACGACGGCAGCCGGTGCGTAGCGTAGCAGTTGTGCGGCGGGAGGTGGCATCAATCGGCCAGGCGGTGGTGACTTAGGGGAGGAGGCGGAGACGGGAGATGGCGATGGAGATGGAGGCGGAGACGGAGCTCGGTGCATAAACTGTCAAGTGTCAGGCGTCGCGAAATGTCATTCCGAGACTGACCGCGTCCGCTGGGCCGCTGGGCTGCAGGGCAGGTGCAAGGCGGGTGGGAAGGGAAGGTGCGGTGCGAGGTACGTACCCGGGCAGCTCCTGCTGTGCTGCTCTGCCGCTCCTGCTGCAGCTTCACAAGCTTCCGCTGGTGCTGCCTCGCGTGCCGCCCGGTGGGGCCCTGCATAAGCCTCCGTCCATGTGGCCACGGCCCACGGGCATTAGGGGCCCGGCTCGAGGTGTGGCGCACGGGCTGATTACCTCATTTTGCATGTGGCTAGTGGCTTAAGCGAGTCGCACGGACGTCATCTCATTTGCAGGGGACTTTCCACATCAGCCCAATTCCACGATGGCTTCATTTTGCCCCTATTCGGATGTACTGATACCCCGGAGCACCGAAGGAAGGCACCCACACTGTCGTCTCAACAATCAACAATGCTAGTGTGCACCCTTCTTTTGAATTTCAGAGTGAGTCATGGCTTCATGACTTCGAGGGTGCTGTACCCACTCGGTGCTTTCTTCACCCATGTCGACGAACAGCACCTTAATCTCAGTCTTTGTCTTGAATTAATTGCAGATTCGTCAAGCCCATGATTCTCTCGTGTTTCATTTGTATCGTTTCCCCAGGCCATCAAATACACCCTTCATCCATACCTCTCTACGCGGATACACTCGATATGCTAACTTCCTCAGCTGCCAGAAAAAACCCTCAAAATAACACTCCTTCTCTTCTCCAGAAACAAGCACGCTTCTACGCTGCATACGTTCCGATGCGCGGGCCAAAGTACTCGCCCTTGGGCATCTTGAGCCTCGTGCATGCCGTAGCCTCGCATCCCTTCTCCGAGTTGTTGCCCCACCAGTCAACCTCGAACCCGTGGTAGCTGACGGCAAAGAAAATGACAACAGCCGCGATGGCAATGCCTGTCGAAAAAGCCGCCGAAAGGACGTAGTTGTACTTGGACCAGAACGCGAGGTAGCGCTGGCGGAGGTACACCATGCTCAGCCAGCCGGGAATGACGGCGGGCCACATGTAGGCGATGTTGTACTAATTGAAGTCAGCATCAACACCTCGAAACGTCCTCACAAGGGCCAAAACTCACGGGAGACCAGCTGATGCCGCCGCTCAGGATCATGACTGGGTGGATCTTCGCTACCCAATGCGTCCGGGGGAACTTGCGCTGGAAGATGTAGAACAAAATCGGGATGGCGAAACCGACGGGGAACGCCGACAGCAGCGCGGTGTAGATGCCGCCCGATCCAAACACCTTGCGCGCGCCCAGACTGCCGAAGAGGACGGCTGCGGTGAAGTAGGTGTTGACGCCGGGGCAGGAGAATCGGTCCTTTTGGTTGCTGTGGCTTGTCAGCGATGAACTCTCTCCCGACAAGGACAGAGGGACTTACGTTGCGCAGAGATCGGGAATGTTCTCAATCTGAAAGTTCATGACGCCAGTGCAGACAAAAGCCGAAACGAAGACGGCCACAACCTGCGCCGCAAAAGTGTGGCGCTGCGGGATCTTGAGGTAGTGAGCCAGCTTGAGGTCGTTGGCAAAGTCGAGGGCGTGGGCCGTGGTGACGTATCTGAGGGAGGTTGTCAGCAGGTCAAATCTGGACGCTGGTGATGCTTCGTGATCCTACCCGAAGCACTTGAAGAAGTTCATGGCGAGAGCATTACCGGGCTCCCACGCACCTCCGATGAACTCGGCGAGAACACTGGAAACCGTCAGTCAAGTCGCTCAAAAATGCCAGAGCCAGAAGCATACTTGAACTCAACTTCCATGTCAGTCGTGGCAAAGATGATTCCAGTGGGAATGACGAAGACGAGAGCCAGTGCGATACCAAAGAACACGACACCCACGCTTGTCTGTGTATTGTTAGCATCCCTTCTTTCCGTTCCGCTGATCTCAGTAGTTCAAGGATACCTCAGTAGGCCAAGCTGCCACGGCAGCAACACCAAAAGCGATGGCGAGCAGGTTGAGGATGGCGTACCACCATTCGGGGACTGCCGAAGGTCAGCATGATGCTTCGAGACCATGGTAAAAGCAATATCTCACCTTCCGGGTAGTTGGAAATCATCCTGGTATGGACATCCTTGAAATCATGCGAAGCCTCCTTCTTGAAGCTTCTAACCAAGCTGTTGAAACCCAGAGCAATGTCGTGGCGGTGATACAAGATGGCATACGAAATCGTCGCGGCATAGACGGCAAAGAAGTAGTAGTACATCGTAATGCTGCTAGCCGCCAGATAAACTGGAGAGTACGCCTGGTACTTGGCCTCGTCCAGCCAGCCCCGGCCGTCCAGAATCCTAGAGACGTTGTACGAGCCGCCAAAGTGGTTGTACATGAGGTTGGAGTTGATGGGCAGGGAGGCCGTGTTGTAGGCGTTCGTCCAGTACAGCCCGATGATTGTGATGCCACCGATGAACACGCCGATGAAGGTGTTGAAAGTCACGCGGAAGGGCACGACGAGGGGCTGGACAACATGAGTTGCGACATTCCAATCAAAGGTCGGCAGCGGGTTGAAGCCCAAGCCCTTGCGCACGCCCGTGATCGCCGTGAGCGTAAAGTTATCCGGCGCGATCCAAGCGACCCAGTTGAAGAGGGAGAGGGCGCCGAAGATGTAGTCGGGGAACCAGAACCAGACGAACATGCAGGCGAAGGCGGCCAAGAAGAAGCGGTATCGGGAAATGTTGTAGATCTTCTTGAAGGGGCCCGGGACGGGATGGTTCGACTCTGTGTATTGTTAGTGGATTGCTTTCCCGGGACGTAGCGCGGAATGAGGCTCACCGTTGTGAAGAGAGCTGTTGAGTGCGATGGTGACCAGAGAGGCGGGCCAAAGGCAGAAAGACGGGTAGACGAGGAACCTTCTGCAGAGGCCGGCCAGACCGAAGCCCATCAGGTTCGTCGAGAGGGCGAGGAGGATCTGGTAGCTGAAAGACTTGGCATACTTCTGACCAAAGTACCGGTCCATCCACTGAGTAAAGACTGTCACATATCGCGTCAGAAGCCGGTCGGACCTATGAAGCCTGGATGCTCACTCACTGATGTATCTCGAACTGGGCAGCGTCTTTCCAACACTCGCCATAATTGAGATAAGCATGTGCTCCTTTTTGTTGAACGGCCCTGGGTTCAGACTATACCGGACCCCGAACAACGTAAACCCGACATCCGGAAGAAACTTCTCCGCAGCTTTACCCACGGGGTACGTCAACAGCTGCACAACCTCAGCCCTCAACGTGATCGAGGGCTGGCGCACGCTAAACAGCTGGTTGATGAACGCGATAAACACCACGAACGCCAGGCCAATAACCCAGGCGCGGATCGTGGACACGGGCAGGCTCGGATCATCGTGCAGGTCGACGACGGCGCGGACCTCGGCGTAGGGACTGTTCGTCGTCAGCAGCGAGACCTCGACCTTGGCCTCGGAGATCTCGCGCGCGTGGGAGTCTGGGTTGGCGAAGATGTCGGCGTTGGCGAGGAAGGCTTTGAGGCGCTCGAGGGCGCCGGCGGGGAAGTTTGGGTCGAGGCCGTGCTGGGAGACGAGTGTCTGGGCGGCCTGGTCTTGTGAGATGAGGTTTCTGGTGAGAATCGTGCCACATACCTCGCAGGTGTCTTCGAGGGAGAGACCACGGGAGTGTTCTTTGGCCTCGAGGACTTCCTCGGGAGTTGCGTTCAGTTGCCTTCTTTCGTCAGTGCCCGGTCTTGGTTGGAATGGCTCAAGGCCTGGTCTCACTTTGCGACTTCATCGATGGAGATTTTCTCGTCAAAGCTCTTCCTCTAAGGTGGAGTCAACAACTTCTATCACATACAACGGCTTCACTAAAGCTTACCTGAGGGTTGATCTCCGCCGGCCTGACGGCATCGATGGTATCGCCCGTCTTCTCGTCGAGGGCACCCATGGTGACTGCTGTGTCCAAAGAACAATGCGAACTTTCCCAGAAATCAAAATCGACCTTCCTAGGTGTCCGGCAGGATGCAGTGACGGCAGTTGTATGTAGTCAGAGGAAGAGGAGCGCCACCAGGCTTTATTTGCGTCCACAATGCACCGCAAACACCAGGCTCGCGCGAACGATGGGTCTGTCAGGCTTGTCGTGATCTCGGTGGCTTTGTGGCGTCAAAACCTTTGGTCCTCGTACATCCCCCACTTCAAGCAGCGGATCTAGTCTCTGCAAACTGTGATCATTGTGTTCTTGCTGCCGGGACGTAGCATTGTCTTCCCGGAGGAACAAACACTGCAGCCGACGGGCATTGCCGACGACAGGATCCATGGAGAATGCGAGGACGCGGACTGGCAGGGATTTGTTGTCCAGCTTTACCACAAATAGCCTGCGTACGTCGCGTTGTGGTAGTGGAAATATTCCGGGGAGGACACGCCCAGGCGTGAACCTCCATCTTCTTAATCTTGCTAATAGTGTATTCTCGTTCCCTCATTGGCGAATAGTCTGGTTCTACACCGGTGTGATGGATCATTCGATGGCACCATCCGACTACCAGTGTCTTTTTGCGTCCCACAGGGCGGAACACCTGCGATGGAAATTGCTGTCCGAGAGATCGGGTCCGAGAATCCATGCTGTTCGAGTGCCAGTAAGCTTACTCCATCCTATCTCGACCCGTACATATCCCGGTCCAACCGTCTGTTGACCGGGACTAAGCGAGCGGGATGTGGGCGTACCTCTTATCGCGTCATCGTTGAGGGGAATTGCGGCGGCGGCGCAAGCCACGAAGATGGCAAAGCGTCTATTGCAAGCTGATATGGCTACGGGCCTTCTAAGGTCTAGATGAAATCGATGCTGTAGGTTGCTGACACTCGCACTGGCAGGACGTCGGGGAATATCGGCGGCTGCCCGATTGTGGACGTTGGTTTGTCGGAGCGACGCCGGTCAACTGTGTAGCTTGGTTAGGACGTGAAGACAGTCTCAAATGGTCGACATGCATATGATAGTCGGTCCTGCTGTTTGACGGCGAACAATTCTCCTCTGAAGGATGAGCAAGATTCGGACAGCATCGTCAGAGAGGACGGCTGCTTATCGAACGAAGGAAGAAGATTTCTCACAGAACTTTGCGCACCCCACGACTGACTCGACATAACATCTTGCTGGCATCATGTCAGTTGGACATGTCGATCTGCCATCTAACGATATGCGCCAAAATGGTTGTCGGAATAGACTGCTGACGTTGCCGCCAACAAGGATCATCTTTCTGGGTCCGTTTCTCTCGGTCTCGGTTCCGGGGAACGCGTCGGAAAGGAAATTTCACCTGTGAACCCGTCCCGTGGAGCCACTCACCACGAATTCTCTACCACCCGAACGACGATCGGTAGCTCAATCGTCGTATCCACGTACCCGGAACCTCAATATCCCCGGAATACTCCGTAGTTGCAGTGGGCCGAAGTCGGCTGACGCCATATCGCTCCACGTTGACGCCTCCGCGAATTAGAAATGCCAAGCTCCAACACCGACCAGCACGAGTCGGACAAAGTAACACTGGCGACTTGCGATAAACCGATAGATCCTCTTCTCCGTGTGAATGAACCTCGGAGACGAGGCACGGTCGAATCTCACTCGGCAACTCCGCGAACCGCAACCAGAGGTTTGTCCAAAGAGCTAAACGCCAAAAGACTTCGAGATGGGCGGCAAAGACGAAGGCCTGTTCGACGCGAGTCCGCCTCCGTATCAGTCGCAACCGCCCTCGAGTCGTCTCTTTGTTCGAAGACGTCGGGGCCGCCTCGCAATCGTTGCCGCGCTTGCGGTCTTCCTCATCACTGTATCTCATTACCGCGCCATTGTCCAGAGCCAAGCTTTTGTGCCGAGCCAACATGAGCTGCTGTTGAAGGGACTGGCCAAGTGCCAAGAAATCACCCTTCGCCACGAAACGTCAAAGCCGTCTGCTCAAAACCGTATCAACCCGCGGTGGAACGAAAAGTCCGGACAAAAGGGAGCCGTCGTACTGCGGAACGCGACGCTCTTTGACGGCGACTCGATTCTGGCCGATCCAGTCGACATCGTCTTCGAGAAGGGACTGATCAAATCCATATCGAAAACGAAAAACGGCGCTTCGTTCCCCAAAGATGCAGCGATATATGATGTTAACGGTCGGTTCGTGACACCCGGACTGGTCGATATCCACTCTCACCACCTCGAGCTGCCCTTCTCCTCAGTATCTGCCATCCAGGATGTGAACGAGAAGCCGCTTCTCGGCCCAATCACACCGTTCGTGCGTGCCATCGACGGTTTCAAGCCGTACGACCCAGCGATCAAGGTCATCGCCTCCGGCGGCGTCACGTCCTCCTTGAACCTGCCGGGCTCAGGGAACATCATCGGTGGCCAAGGATACTTGGTCAAGAACCTGCCATACCCCGGAGAGAATGGCGAGCCCGTCATCGAAGAGCTTCTGCTGGAGCATGGTTTGCCTGAGGAGAAGCGTCAGCGCTATCTGAAGATGGCGTGCGGTGAGAACCCGAAGCATTTGTACGGGCACACCCGGCTCGGCAACGCCTGGCTGTTGAGACAGCATCTTGAAAAGGCGCAAAAGCTCAAGAACAAGCAAGATGCCTGGTGCCAGAGCTTCCAGGTACTTGGTGATGGGGCACTTTTCAAGAGCAGCCGGGCAGCTCGATTTGTCTCTGAGAACGGCGAGGTCCCGGAGGACTTGGAGCTCGAGGCGACCGTCGCGTTGCTGAGGGGCGAGTTCAACGTCAACATCCACTGCTACGAGCCCGAGGACTTTGAGCGCATACTGGCGGTCCTGCATGAGTTTGAAGTACATCCACAGGCTTTCCACCATGCCCTCGAGGCGTGGCAGGTCCCTGAGTTTCTGAAGCAGCAAGAGAGGTGGGTGGTTCGTGTGTGCGGATCGATGGGCGATGTTGACGTGGGATAGGAACATCACAATCGCCACCTTTGCCGAGAACTCGTTGTTCAAGCACAAAGCCCATGGCGCGAATCTTCGGGGGCCAAAGATCCTCGAGGATCACGGTGTACGCGTTGTTTTGAAATCGGCAAGTCTTTGTACCTGTGTCTCGTAAGCTCGAGGGCACTGCTGACGTTGTGTTCTTTCAGGACCATACCGGTGAAAGCAACCATGCCAAGTACTTGGTGTAAGTAGACGCGAACTTGTCCTCGAACTGCGGCTTGCTGACGCTTCGCAGCTACCAAGCTGCTGTTTCTCATTCCTTCGGCCTGTCCGAGGTCAAGGCCCTGCAGTCTGTCACTTCCGTTGCCGCCCAGTCGATCCAGCAGGACCATCGCATCGGCTTCGTCCGCCCTGGATATGACGCCGATCTGGTTGTGTGGGACTCACATCCTCTCCAAGTCGGTGCGACGCCGGTCCAAGTCTTCGTAGATGGTCGAGGAGTTCTCGAGGACAAGGATTCTTTCCATAAGCTTGAAACGCCGCCGTCATCTGTCGATCTGGTCGTGCCCCAATCTCGCCCCATCATTCAACAGGACAAAAAGCTCGCTTTCTGCGGCAAAGCCACTGAGAACGGTGCCCAAGTTGTTTTCACAGGTATCAAGAAGGTGCTCCTGGAGCAGTCGTTCCCGGCCACGAAGTCGATCTCCGCAGATGAGGACGGTCTGGTGATGGTCGTCACTAACGGTGAGGTCACCTGCCTCGATGTCGCGTCTCGATGCGCGTCGTCTCGGAGCAAGGAGAAAGTCGTCTCTGTCGAACTGGCAAACGGCTACGTCACGCCGGGTCTGGTCGCGTTTGGCAACAACATTGGGATCATCAATATCCCGTCAGAGCCATCCACGGGCGATGGATCCCCAGGCGGGAAGGGGAGTGCTCTCAATGAGAAGAAGGACTTGCACTTTGCAAAGTACGGCGTCCATTTTGGCGGAAGAAGCTTCGGCAGAGCTCGGATCGGTGGCGCGACGAAAGCCATCACGGCACCAATCTTTGGAGGCGGCGCTCTCCAGGGAGTCAGCGTCGGATTGCGAACGAGCGAGAACGCCACGGTGCTGGGAGGTGGCATTTGGAAGGACGAGGTCGCTCTTCACTTTGCTGTTGGCCAGGAAGCAAAAGGTCAGTAAATCGCCAAGTAAAAGCTGGAGGGCTTGAACTGACTTTCAAACAGGTGACGATACTCCGACCATCTCATCCGGCATCGAGCGTATCCGCCAAGTGCTTGAGGAGGGTCAACAGTCGACCGGTAGGGCCAATAGCGCGTACGTTCGCGCCGCCAAAGGCGCCCTTCCTGTGGTTGTTTACACGGTCAACCAGGCGAGTCACTTTTGTCGAGGACGTTGAGATCTGGATGCTGACGCGACCCAGGACGATATCTCCCAAATAATCTTGCTCAAGCGCGACTTCCCCTCCGTGAGGCTCGTCATCTTCGGCGGCCACGGCGCTCCGTTGGTAAGTCAAGCTGGCCTCGCATCGCCTCCATCGTGAATTCATCTGACTTGTGGTTCAAAGTTCGCAAAGGAGCTCGCCGAGGCCAAGATCCCCGTCATCCTCACCGGCAACCGCGGCGCACCCGACAAGTGGGAGAAGAAATCCGCCTTCGCCGGTCCGCCCCTCTCACCGAGCCCTGCGCAGGTTCTCATCGACGCCGGCGTGCTCGTCGCGCTTGCGTTCCGCGGCGACTCCAAGGTCCACGGGCTCGCACAGGAGGCGCAGTGGGCGGCCAAGTTTGCCGGTTTGGCCGACAAGGAAGCTATCAAGCTGGTCTCGACGAACTTTGACAAGATCCTTGGGCTGGATGCACAAGAGACGCGGGCAAAGGTAGACAGGGAACAGCCGATTGAGAATAGATATGCTGGCGATTTTGTCGTGTGGGATGGAAATCCCCTTCGGGGCGAGGGCAGCGTGGTATTGAGTGTGCAGGATGACGGCAAGATCGGGGACTGCTGGCCTGATTACGAGGGAGCGGTCTTGTGAACGGAATCTTCTGTGAAGGAGGTTTGTTTCGCGTTTTTGCTTCAACCCATTGAGGTTGTAGGCAAGCTGTGGGCAATGTACACCATGAAGTGTTGACGGATGGTGGCGTGGTCTTGGTTTTGGTCAACCGTAGATGTAAGGGCTCGCCTCACCTCACCTGGAACGAGATGGTACTTGGGTTCCTGACAGAATACTAGCCTTGTCCGGTGACATAGATACGTGCCAGCTGCCAGTGGGAAAACGTACTGCTGCAGACCTTCCTGTATCTGTTCCCGCGTCTTCATCCCAGTCTCCATCCTTCATACAAATTCGCCTTGGCCAGATTTTCATCTCAACAAACAGAAAATACTCCCCCATTCACCGCGAAGGCTACGTGGGATATA
The DNA here is from genome assembly GCA_025962755.1 of Colletotrichum tropicicola. NCBI lineage: Eukaryota > Fungi > Ascomycota > Sordariomycetes > Glomerellales > Glomerellaceae > Colletotrichum > Colletotrichum tropicicola. The sequence continues at coordinate 21,147 of JAOWMA010000208.1, read as the reverse complement.
GACTTGGCGACAGATTCCTCGTCTTCTTCGTTTTCTTCTTCTTCTTCATCTTCCCCCCTGCTTTCCCACTCGGCAAAGTCTTCCTCTTCCACCTTCGTCAACAAACTTCATCTGCCTCTCTTTCCTTATCCAACCTCATCTTCTTCCTTCTTCATCAACATCATCTGCTTCGCCGTAATTTTACATCCTTCACCGCTGCGGCACCGCTGTATCGCCTCTCCGCGATATCCTCCAGGCCCCTTGTTCTTCCGACACCGATTCCTAAACCACCAGGGAATGCCAGCCGACAACAAAATGGCGTTCCATCTGTTCACCAGCCTGCCTCAGGAGCTCCAGCTGAAGATTATAGAGACCTTCTGCGAGCGTCACTGCATACCGCCCATTGGCGAAGAAAGGTCTTGCCCAATGGTTGAAGCCAACTTGAAGTGCCCCTATAGCGACGACTGGGTCACTTCCTTCACTTCACACCTCACTGACGGTCACCACCAGTCGATCCGTGCGGATCGAGCAACCTTAGCTGCCCTCTGCCGCTGCTGCAAGTATCTGCAGCAACTCGCGGAACCGGCACTGTACGGTCACTACTGCCACGTGCAGGACTGGACAGTGGGTGGGGGAAGAGGCATCGAGACCTTTGCCGCGTTCGCCTGCGCCCTCCTCGAGCAGCCGCGCCTGGCCCACCACGTGAGAGAGCTGGAGGTCATGGAGTCTCTAGCAAGACGTGACTGCGTAATCCGCCTTCAGCATCTTCCGATGGCGCTGCCGCTCCTCGAAAGGCTACAGGAGGCAACCAAGATCTTGCCGCGGTACCTTGCGATGGGAGGCTACATTCTTGAGCGATTCGAAGAGGGCACTTCCCCAGAAGAGTTTGCTATCCTGGTACAGATGGTACTCACCCAGACAAAGAATCTTCAGCGACTCCGTCTCAAGCTATCTACGGACGACAAATATCGCACGTGGGACCCTCTCACGTGGTTCTTGCACGACCCGACACGAACCCCTGGCAGTTCGTCAAGCTACACAGCATTCGGATCGCTCACCTCAAGATCTGCGGCGAATACGTTGGCCACGACCTGACTCCCTACAGCCTACTTGGCCAGGAGATGGCCATCGTTCACTCCTCCCCGAATGTAAAAGAGCTGGATCTCGACACTTGCATTGCCGCCAGGGAGTTGCCGAAGTTCAGGAGTCTCCAGCATCTAGCCATCCGGAGCAGCCACCTGGCGGAGGATGATATCAAAGAACTTGCCGAGGCATGCGACAACTTGAAGTCTTTCAAATATCACTCGGCAACAGTGGATTTGACTTTCGAGGATAACGCGATTTGCTTCATGCTCAAGAAGCCGTTGGAGGACTATCCCTTTTGTGAGTCACCGGAAGCAACTCCAAGAGAGATAGACAAGGCCTTGTCTCGTCATGCTGCAACACTGCAGCATCTCGAAATCCGTCGCAAGCCATTCCAGTATACCAGTCGCGGGCCCCCCAAGGAGTACGAGGGCTTTACCGCCATCAATCTGAGAGCATTCCCAAATCTCGACACGGTCATTCTCCAAGGTGACGGCCTGGTCTACTCGACGGATTTCCCAGACGAAGACCACCCGGGCGACTACCTTCGAACCGGGCGTCTCGCGTACATCTTACCCCCAGCGGTCAGACATGTCGAGGTGGATGGGGTCAAGGCAAGAGACATTCGGGGTTTGGCGAGAGAGGTGCAGCTGGGAAGGTTTGGGAACTTGGAGGTCGCGCTGTTTGGGCGGTTCTGTGAGTTAGCCGGAGAGATGGACGAAGTCGACAAGGTCGTTCGCGCAGAGACCCTTGATATGGCCATGCGAGAGCTGAGAGATCAAGGCGAGCAGAAGAAGCAGCCCTTGCGAGTAGAGTCGCATACGTGGGAGCCGGTCCCAGAGCCAGGACGGTACATGTAACCGGACGGCGATCCCTAATCGGAGTGAGAGATCCAGCTTCGAAGGGCGGAGGCAAAATTCACGGCTGAATAAAATTTAGTATAGAACAAGACTACATAAAGAGAATGCGGTGGTGATTCCGCCTACTTGACTTGCTCGTTCGCAAGACATTGAGTGGAGGGTGAAATACTTGGGCAGAATTTGTCAATTTAATTTGGCATCCAATGAAAAATAATCATGAAACAGATGCTTCTGATTTGCCAGAAAAAAATGCTGTTCACGTTTGGGAAGGAGCGAGTTTGTTCGGTAAACAAGGTGAACCGGCCTCGAATCTCTCCCAGCCTCACACCTGACTCAACACCACAACACCACAGTCCACCCCAGGCTTCTTCCACTCGTCCACCAGGTTTCTCTCCCCCATCCCAAGGCACTCAGAGAATTTTCTGTCTGTGAGATATTCTCATTTTAGGGCTCACGTGGTCAACACGGTGTCCTCGCCGTCTCCTGGGGCAGTACCTTCACCTTTCACTGACCAGCTTTTCATCATCACCCACTTCTTCTTTTTCGCCATCTACTTGCCCTGCAAACATCGGTCCTTTGTCTACTCTGTGGATAAAAGGTTGAAAGCTCCATCTCTCGCGCATCTCTTGCCGAGGACTACACTGTTCCTGTCGTCGGGATTGCGCTGGCTGAATCGACAAGCACCGACCTGAGCGCGTCGTCACGTCGGCCACGGATCTCCCACGCGTCAGGTTCATCAACAAAAAACAAACGCCATGATAACATCCTTCCTGGGCGGCGGATCTCGTATCCCTCCATGGCATTCAGTTCGGAGCGCTGCTAACCGTCACGTCTGTCTCCGAGACGCGCCTCCCCCCGTCTGCAGCGCTCTGGATGTCTTGAAAATCTGCTTTTCGGGACATCTCGGCCTTCGCCAGAAACATTTGGAGCATGAGAACGATGCAGAAACGACGGAGAAGCCGTCAAAGTCCGTCTTCGTCTTCCTTGACCTCCCAGTCGAGCTACAACTGCGAATCATCGAATGCCTCGATGAGCACCACGGCCCTCCAGTCGGCGTTCGGAACCAGCGCATCTCCTCGCCAGCCACAGGCTTCGCGGACAAAGGCATGAACTCGGATGATTACTGTAGCTTTCCTGGTAAGCAGCCTTCTCACTTTCCCTCGATGTTTGCACTCCTTGCCCACTCGTCGTGTCGTACCCATCATCATCCTCCCTCATCAACCAAGGCCTGTGTTCATTGACCCTGTCGCTAACCCATGGAACAGCTCTCTCGGCTGCTCTCTCTCATCAGTCTCCTTGCCGCCCTGGCAAGTCGGCGCTGGCCAGTCTGTGTCTCGTCTCGCACCACACGCGGAACATGGCGGAGCCCATCCTCTATCGCCACTTTTGTCATCGAGAAATTTGGGACTTTGGCGACCGGTATCCTCTGTTCTTCGAGAAGCTGGTCTCATTCGTCATTACTCTCTATAAGCGACCGGATCTGGCCGAGCATGTTCGCCAGGTGGAAATCACGGACTTCCTCACAGTCGGGCTGCCTGCCGACCTTTGGTCCGAACCATCCTACCCGCCGATGCCGATGCATCTCCAACCGATTTTGGAAGAGATAACAGACTGCTTCTTGGAAAAGCTCCCCAAGTCTCTTCCGCCGTTCGCCGATCCCGTCACTTGGATTGATCAGGGACTTGGCTGGGGTACCTCTACTATCTTGGTTCAGCTGCTGCTCTCAATGACTCGCAATGTGCAGGACCTGAACCTCGAGCTCATCATCGACACAGACGCACCTCCTTGGTCTCTTCTAGGCCGCCGCATCTTCTCCAACCACAACCAGATTCTGCCCAGTCTCAAAAAGTTGTCAATCAAGCACAAACCAGCTGAGCCCATGTATTGGGGCCTTTTACTTCGCATGCACGAGTGTGAAGATTGTTCGCTGATGTTTGCAAGTGCGGAGTTGGAAGAGCTGGAGTTTGACCTGATTGTCTCGATCCAGGATCCGTTGCCCCTTCTCAGCAGACTGCGCTCGATCGCTGCTGTGGGCTGCTTTCTTGACGTGCAAGACATCAAAAACCTTCTCGTCGCATCTGCAGGCCTTCAATCCTTCACCTACATCTCAGCAAATGTTGTGAACCGTAATAACAAGACAATGTTGTTGAACATCTTGGACGGGCGCACAGAGTTGAACCCAAGACAGCTCCAAGAGGCACTGATGGTGCACAAAGAAACTCTCCAAAAGGTGGAGATTGAGCAGCTCCCTGTTCAGGGTCCCGCCGCTGATGTTAGCACTGCGATGCTGTCTTGGAAGCCTTTCAGACTTCTGAGAAGCCTCACTCTCAAAGGAAACGGTCTCACGCGCCCTACCAACACTGCAGAGTCTGCTAGCCTCCATGACCTCTCCTATGGACGCCTCTCCTCATTCCTGCCAGACAAGATTGAGAGTTTCGACATCCACGGGGTTTCGCACACAGATTTGGACGAACTCTCCGTCAACATGGGTTTGGGGCAGTTTCCAAACCTGCGAAAGACTAACCTTGATCTTTAGGCCCTTCAAACCTGATGGATGGGACTTCAGAGTCTCCGAGAACGCATACTGAAATGGCGGAAGAGCGACGCGGCAAAGGTTGATGACTACGGAGGATGGATGGGACCGATACGGGAAGGCAGATCCAGCTGGAGGTCATGGATACCACAACGCGTGTGTTAAGATAAGTGTACAAACAGTCGCGGAATCGGATACTGGGAAGGAGACATTCTGGTGTTGGAGTCGGTGCCATCTCGGACACGGCACCTGACAAACACATGATGATCCCTCCCAGACGTTTCCAAACAAAGCCATCGCTTAGCTAGCCAAAGTATTCTGTGTTAGTCAATAACTTCGTCAGATTCTCAAACAACGTAACACCGCAAGGCGACCTGTCAGAGCTGACACCTCGGAAACAAGAGAATGTTCGGCTACCCTGGCGAGTCCCAGCCGGACTGATTCCCTCATTCTTTGCTGTCTTGCTCGGTGCTGGAGGCATCTGATTCACGCCCTGCGTGACTCGATGCCATCTGAAGACCTCGGCAGCATCGCGAGTTGATTCATATCCAAAAGCAAACCGGAGACGTCATGAGCTGGACCTTCATCGCCCTTGGAGGAGAAGTCCCGTTCGGCCACGATTTGATTTGGCGTTCGCTGTGCATTGTGTTCGTGCTGACGCGGTGATGCGATTAGCTTTCTTGAGATGAACGGACGCCAAGGTGCCAACCCGCTTGCTTTTCAACAGCAAGCTTTCACGTGGCGAATATGAGAAGATCTGCGGGAGAGGTAGCGTCACTTTTTGCCTTTTCATCTAGGTAGTTTGCCGTCTGTTCCAACCAACGGGGACAGACTACCTGCTGAACTTAGCTCAGTCTAACAATAGCCAAGCTCTTGGAACTTTGATCGTTGTTCATGCAGTCACACAGACGTCGATTTCGCAAACTCTAACTCTGTTCCAGTCCCATCGCCAAGCTGTCGATTGTCAGCCAAGGCCTGTCCGCCGCACTGGCGTGCAATGATCTGCGAAGTAATGAACGTTCATCGAGCACAGAGCAGCAATCGCTCCATGGGGTGATGATGTGCAGAGTTGAGCCTCTCGAAACGCGTCATTGGGGTGTTGGGCCGCGTGCGCTGGAATGACATCGCTTCGACGCGCCAGCACAATTCAGCAGATTCAAACGCTCTGACACCTGGATTAACTGCTGATAATGCGTTCCGCACGTCCAAATAAGCTTGAAGGCCGCCGCTGGTTCGACGCCGCGTCAGACTAAGGTTGAAGATATGCTCACGGGTAAAATTCCCTTACTGACGGATGGACTTGGGGCGGTTAGGAGAGAACGGATGGGGAAACAGACTGTCATTGAATTGCGTGTCGGATGGTCCCGAGAGAGTTACTCCTCACTTTCGCCCAGATGCTGGGCTCGGCTGAGTTTGGCCCAGCCCCGGACAGAGTTGGTGAGGGGTTTCCCACGGCACCCACAACTTGCGACCGGAATCCTGGGAGCATCCCGAACGTCGATGTTTCTGAGCTCGACAGTTTACTGGGCAACTACCGGGTTCCATGTTTTACGAAGAACTCGGCACACATCACTGTTCTTCGTCGCGATCAAAGTCGACACAATGTAGCCTGCGCGACAACTTCCGGTCTTTTGTTGCAGTCTCGAGATGCGATGTGCTCGGATAACTTGGAAGACAGAGGAGATGGAGTCAAGACCGATAGTACTGTGCTGTAACCGTCTGAAATGCGTCCAAACCGTTATAATAATAACATGAGCGTGATAGGCAGCTATTCTTGAGCCTGCGGTTCTCGAAAGACTCGAGACAGGCTAGCTGTCCGCAAGTACCACCTCTAAAACGCTGGCGAACTCCATCCCTGCCTCTGATCAGCTGCCAGAATCACATCGGCCAATGAAGACCCCCGAGGTATAATATGACGTGCCGGGCCAAAAGGCCAATATGGCTCGGGCGGGCGCTGCTGGCTAGGCAGTTGAGTTGGTTGCATAGCACATAACAGACAAATCTGGCCATCGAGGCGACCGAGCTTAAGGCATACCACTTTTCGAGCTATGCGGACCTGATGAGGTTATTTCGCGAACTGCGTGTTGAACTATCGCGTTACAGTTTGCGACTCGCCGGGAGTCCGTGGTTTTATTTCTAGTTCAAGCCCTTGGCGGAGGGCCATCTGCGTGTAGATGTTGACCGGAGATGGAGGCTTACGCTGAGTCGAGCATGCGTCACCAGGTATAAAAAGGCCAGATTCTTTCCTTCACTCCCGGGCTTTTCTGGTGGTTCACACTCATCATCACCAGAAAAGTCACCCATACTTCATCATTTTGAGCAACTCCAACCGACGATGCCTACCCTATCTTGGAAGCAGGCCCTTGTTGGCCTTCTGCTCCTAGAGCCCCTCGCCTCAGCTGTGGCTGTGCCTCCCCAGCCCGCCATGATGAGCTCGGATGAACTTCCCGCTATCAAGTCTCGACACCAGCGCGGCATCGAAGTTCCCCACCAGGTGCTGGAGGCCAGGCGTGACTGCGATCCCCCAAGGCCTCCCGATGATGACCGCGGGAGAGGTGGACGTAAGCAGACATGATACATGAACAATCATGATGCCATCTGGAAGAGATCGTTGACATTTTATCTTCCAGGCCCCCCCAGGCCACCCAGAGACCCCCCCAGGAAGAGAGACGAAGACGAAGACGACGACGGCCGTAAGTCATATCAGCCGAGACTACCTAGACGGTGAAAGGATCCAACCTGACGTTCCCATAGCGTGACCGCAACAGACTCCTCCGCCGCCGCCGCCAAATCCGCCTCCTCCTCCTCCTCCTCCTCCTCCTCCTAACCCACCGCCTCCGCCTCCAAATCCCCCGAATCCGCCCCCGCCTCCTCCTAACCCACCACCACCGCCGCCCAACCCTCCGCAACCACCTCCGAACCCTCCTCCTAATCCACCGCCACCACCTGGCCGGGACAACGACGACGACTGAGGGGTAAAGGATTGAAGCAAGGGGCCTGATTTTAGTTGCCGACCCGGTGTTATGTTTGTTTGATTGCGACTATGTTCTTTCACTCCCGGATGGCAGGGTTGCCCTCAATATCTGACAACAAATTTGTGACTACGTCAGGAGCTGGGAATCTATTTCAAGTCGCGCGCTTCAGTTCTTGAGTGCGAGACTTTTCATTATATAAAATCATGTGCAAAAACAGTCGTGAGCGTTGGAATGCAATGCCTGTTCAAACTGTCGTTACCAACCAAGTTTCCGAAACACGCACATGTTGATGCCACATGGTCTATCCTTCTTGTCTACTAGCAGCTGCAATCCGTAGTGATGAATATTGTGGAAGCAACAGAGAATTGATGTTAAACGTTGGCGACAAGGCGGCTGGTACGATTAATGTTGAGCCCCCGTCATCTGATTTATGCACTCAAGGGAGGGGGTCCCCGGACATCCGGATCCCGCGTTCTCCGTGATGGAACAGCCCAATGAGTCCCAAAAGTTCCGGCATTCTCTCCGATCGACGAATCTTTGTGGTAATTGAATGCTCCTCCTCCATCTTAAAACTGTTTCTTCGGTTGACGGCAACAAAGACCTGGTTGGGATGCCCGGCAAGTGACCTGAAGCCATTATCAATCATCCTCAGCCTCAAAAACAAGCTTCCCATGCATTCCGCGATCCCGAGTTACATCCGTCTCCGTGTCACGTTGCATTCCGTCTCCAGACGAGGCGCGGGATCTTGAGAGGAAACTCAGGGGTAAGCAGACCCGTCAAATGGGGGATAGGACTGCTCTGCGGGGTTGCAAACAGTGAAACGACCCCAGCTTCTTCTCAGCAATGATGACCGTGCTGCTAGGTTATTTTATAGTCCGATATTGGCCGGGATGAGTAACGGCAATTTATTTTTGGCCGCAAAACAAGCTTTCCCCGGCCCACAATACGTTCTGCATCCCTAGCCAGCTGAGGTGTGAAACATTCGCCCAAGGCGATCCGATGCCTCTCAGTTTTCATTCATAAAGATGGGACAGGGGCAACTTCGAGCGAGGGGTGCTAAGTAGAAGACATGAGCCGCTCGTCGTATCCTTCTAGGTACCGTTTCGAGGTTATTCAAGCACAGCTTTCCCCTCACCTTACCTCTTGACACCTAGAACAGGATAGCAGCGGGCCTGCCACAATAGTTCTGCGGTTCAAATGAGAACGACTCAAAACAACAGACCGACTAGCCAGAAAACATCTTCGCTGTATCTTTTCTTATGATGTCTGTGATGATCAAGAAGGTCAGCTACTCATTAGATCATCAGATCATTCGTGCTACAGTCGCAGTCGTCAATGAGATGCTGATAATCATTTTCAGGTGGCTTTGCAAAATGAGATCACTTCGAAAGGCCGACTAGAGAGACGAAAAGATAACGAAGATGAGAATGAGCCTGATGAAAAGGAGGACGATTGTGATGACGACGATGACGAGAAGAAGTGCAAAACCAGAACAGCAAAGACCAGCTCGAAAGCTGCAACAACACCGCCAGGCCAATCGTCAGCAGCTCCGATCAATCTTCCTAATACAAGTCCTATCCCTCCGGCGCCAACATCAACTCCTCAGACATTGCCGCCAGCTCCGCCAACAACGTCGGCAACGCCAGCCCCGGTGCTGACTCCGGTCCCGAGTCCTTCTTCGACACCCCTGAACCCTCCGGCATTGAGCTCTGCCGCTTTGAGTGCGCCACCTCCAGCGGCACCCACAATATCTCTTGAAACTAGCATAGTCCCACTTCCTACGGATCAGACTTTGACACTGATTCGGCCGACTTCGTCAACGACAGCAGCACCGGCAACCAGCACCGCACCGGCGCCGGCACAAGCCAGTTCTAACTCAAACAACGCCGGTCGGACAGCCGGCATAGTATTTCTCATCATCGGTGAGTCAGACTTCATGCTGATGACGACGGGCAGCTGCTTACTGATTGCCGCGTAACATCCAGCCTTCTTTGCATTTTTCGTCGCGATTTTCCTTTACCGGAGGTGGCGAGGTCGGCGTCAGCGCCGAACGGCTGAGAAAGCAAAATCCTCAGCGGCCCCGGCGCCGCCTCCGCCTCCGCCCCGGCCGGCCAGGGACCTGCCCCCGTTGACATCCGATCCCCCGATGGTTTCGCTCCCGCCTCCACCTCCAGCCCAACGTTCCGGTCAGGCCCCTGCACAATCATCCTTTACTCCCAGCTTATCCATGTACAGCAACCCGGCAGCCGTAGGTCCCTCAGGCGAACAGCGAGTGGTCATCATCCGTCCTCAGCTCGGTGCAAGCCAGGCGTCTCAAGACCCTCTGGGAGAGGATTCTGCGAGGGAGGACAAGCCACACGCCACCTTTGCCATACAAACATTCTTCCGGTCAGCCATCGACAGGCGGGCGAAAGATGCGGATATGGCGCAGGCCCGGTTGGAAAGCTGGCCTCCGCCGCCATACATCGGCAAGAAAGAGCCGAGGGCGAAGAGTTGGAAAGGCTTCAAGTCAAAACCCCCAGTCCCCGCAGTTCTGTCGCCAAGGTCATTCCCAGAGCAGAGAACGGACTCAAGCACATCTGAAGAATCGCTTATCCTGCCTTGGCGCAGCTCCATGGGGTCAGATGTGTCTAGCCTGTCCAGTGGCTGGGGAGATGGCCCGCCTATCCCAACGCCTGTTCTGGCCACGCAAAAACCAGTCATGGGCCGCAAGATTTTCACATCATCGGCGAGAGGGAGTGAAGTGGCGCAAATTGGGGAACTCCCAAGAGAAATTGTTTGATCTTGATATCTGAGGATGGCCTCAGTCACGAAATCATGTATCAGGCTGTGGGGCATTAATATGCCTTTGAGGCTAGCCACCCTGGTGGATAAGACTGTATTTGAGGAAGTCAGAAGACTTAGCGAATAGATGAGATTCAACATGGAATCTTTGGAAATGACAGTATGAATGATAGGGTTGTGTTAGCTACTCCGTGGGTTGATTCAGGATTCGGCACCAGAGAGTGTGCCACCCACACTTGACATCTAGAGGGAACAGGCTTTCCCGGCTAGGAACTGGACAACGTAAATGCCATAGAACGAACTAGTGTGTCAACTTGGGCAAACAGATTCAAAACCCGGATGTGATTACTGATGACCGTCTCCAGAGTGGGCCTGCCAGCCACAGCATCCTCTGAGGTTTGCAGCGGCTAGAATCTGGTTGCCGCACAGGGCGCATGCCTCACTTCCAAGGGTAAGCGGTGGAATTCAAGGTGCTCGGGACTTGTAGGTTCTTGAAAAACTTCACCTAGAAACACCGGAGTTAAAGCAAAGGCAGATGATGAGCCCCTTTTGTGGTGGAAACACATCAATCCATGTTGTTGTATTTACTTAACCCAGCAACATTATGCATCAAGGAAGGATGTATTTGCAATTCGTAGACGAGGGTTATGTTTCTGAGAAGCCTTTGAAGACATTGGTCAACGAGAACTCGACCAAAATGGGACTTTCAATGGTCCCACAGGCATTCGATAACCAATTTCTCTATGATTGTTACTCTCAGCTGGCTTGAAATTTTGTCACAGACTTACTCTCCAAACCAAGACACCAAAAGTTGTGCTATCATTTTCTTTTTACTGGACGCCGATTCGCTGATTGACACATCGCCTTGGGCGACGTAATCCCGGCGAAGACAGCGCTGCACCAAGCCAAAGTCCAAGACCCCAAGAACCTCCAAGAGCCCAAGACAAACATTTGTTGGTTGCAGACGCGTCAACGGCTTCTGCCCCATCTCCCGTCTCATATCAGGACCCCGGCTGCTGACGTCGCAGCGCGTCTGCCAAGGGGTGGGGAAATTGACCCTAGGCGCACCAGCTGATGATATCTCGAATGAGGCAAGTCGCTTGTGTCTGGGCGGACGAACTGATAGAGAAGCCGGAAATCCGGATCCCAGCGCACTTGAGGCTCTTGGCCCCAAGATTTGGCCAGTCCGTCAGCCCAATCATGCTCGACTGTGGCGGCGTGACACTGCATGGGCAGACTTAACCTCCTGTGAGCTTCTGGAAGGTCCTTATCGCGCACAGGACGTCCAAGACACTTGGCTGTTAGGATCGCGTGCCCGAATCGCCCGGTCTGACCAGCGCGTTGTGGTCTTCGTTATACCCCCGGCGATTGCCGTCCTCAGTTGGAAGCGTCGCCGGGAATCTGGGTTGATCGACCTGCTTATCCCTTGCTCGGCCTGCAGCTCGTACTTATATAACTATCTGCCGGGCCCAGCGACATGTTCCCGTGTTGTATCTGGACATATCAACCAATTGTCCTGGCTTGCTGGCTTACTGTCCTGCGACCTTATCACGTTCTTGCCAAGCTTCCGACACGCGACCAGTGATGAGAAGTCTGTCCTTACAGTTGCTTCAGCCATCGTGATCCTACAAGACAGGGCCCGCCTCCATCCCCGCGGAACATCTCCAAGCTTCATGTCCTCATCCGTTACCTAGAGCTGGCTTGAAAGTTTCCGAAATCTTGCCACAGCCATGGCCAATATCGGAAGGAAGATTTACAACCTCTTGGCACCCTCCGCCGACAAGGGTGACGATGGTCGCGATGTCTGGGGTTCACGACTATCCTTCATCTTCGCTGCGATGGGTGGAGCCGTTGGCCTGGGAAATCTGCTTCGGTTCCCGTCAATCGTGTACAACAACCACGGCTTACAATTCTTCATCCCGTACCTCATATCACTCCTTTGTCTGGCCATACCCACTCTGCTGCTCGAAATTGCCATCGGCCAGGCCTATCGTGGCGGATGTGTTCTAGCCTGGCACCACGCGCACAAGCGAGCAAAGGGTGTTGGCTTCGGCGTCGTGTATATCGGCTACGCAATTGTCATCTACTACGTTCCCATTATAGCCTGGATTATGTCATACTTCCGCCACTCTTTTATCAGCCCCTTGCCTTGGACTGGCCGCAACGAGGATTTCTTTTACAACGACGTCCTCCAAAATGTCGACCCCATCGAAGGAAACTTTACGCAAGACGGAACCGCGGTCCAGGACTACACAAATTACACTGGGATGGGCATGAACACCGAGATCACCTTGTGGAATCTTTTCACATGGTTCGTCGTCTGGCTCTGCATGTTCAAGGGCATTGGTCTCACGGGACGCGTTGTGTATTTCACCATGGCAATGCCCATAATTCTCATGATTGTGCTCATCGGCCGTGGCTGCTCGTTGCCCAATGCCATTGACGGCATTCGACTGTATTGGACTGAATGGCACGGCGAGAAGCTGTCTTCGGGTACTATCTGGCAGGAAGCATGTGGCCAAGTCTTCTTCAGTACCGGCATAGGTGAGTCAACGGGACTAGGAGGATGCGAGTGCTTGATGCTTACTGACTCGGGTTCCGTTCTTAGGCATGGGCTATTACACATCTTACGCTTCCTACAACCACAAATACTCCAATGCGGTCCAGGACGCTCTGATCATCTGCCTGTCCAACTCGCTGATCGAAATTATCGGTTCCATGTCTGTCTTTGGCGTGGTCGGCTATCTTGGAATGCATCCAGAAACCAGCGAGAGACTCAACACCTTCGTCGTGGGCTTCTTGACGTATCCTGAGGCTATTGCCGAGATGCCGGGCGCCAACTTCTGGGGCGTGCTGTTCTTTGCGACGCTCTTCATTCTTGGTCTCGGATCTGCGTTCGCCCTGCTCGAAGCCCTTGTAACCATGATCTGCGACACTGACTGGGGCAAGAAATATCCACGGCCTTACATCTCCACCGCCATCGTTGTCGTCTCCTTCCTCATCTCCCTTCCATTCTGTACTGAGTTTGGCTACGCTTTGGTCGACGCGGCCGACACGTGGATCAACTATCTCGCTCTGTTTTGGATCGTCTGGTGCGAAGCCGTTTGTGCGACTACTCTCTACCGATACCGCGACGTTGTGGACCAATGCGGCCTCGTCCCGTGGTGTCTGTACAATTTGTTTGGCTATATTGGCGGCACCGTCATCGGCCTTGCAGTAGCTCACTCAGTTTCTCCCGAGGCTGGCGCTGGAGTCGGCTTCGGAATGTTCATCGTCGGAACAATCGCATCTGTGGTCCTCGCCAAAGACCCAACATCATACTGCCCCAATTTCTTCAGCAAGAGCGCCTTAATGCGCAAGTTCTTCTACCTGACCTCCTATTCAGTATGCAATACCGCCCGGCCTTCCATGACTTCTCCATTTGCTGACAGCGGTATTCTTAGGGCAACCAACTCAGGCGTGACCTCAACGCCAGCATCTGCACTGATCGCCAATGGAAGATTCCCGCCGTCTGGCCTTTCGTCCTGAAATACAATACAGCCCCAATTGTTTCCATCATTTTTTCCTTCGCCTACCCCAACTTCTACGCTGCAGGGCGCCTTAACCCTCTCTCTATAGCCAGCTTCACCTTCATGCATATGGTGCTTGTCAGCTCTCTCGTTGGACTCATCATGCCTCGATGGTTTAACGTGCTAATCCCTGACAAGAAGGTCACCGAGGGCGACTACCCTATCATGCCGGGCGTCATTTTCTCCCGAGCTAATGCCCATGGCACGTTGGACATTGATGGTGTGCCCCAGACAACAGGGGTTATGGGTGATTCAACGAGTGACATCCAAGGAACCACCGGAGAAGAAGCATGGAACCAGAACCAAGGTAAGGAAAAGGTCGTGGACAAACGTCAGCGACCTAGGTCAGAGAGATCAGTGTCATAGAACGCCAACTCTTATTTTGGTAAAGGGCGGATGACGAAGCGATTTGATAATCAATATCTCTAGACGCATCCGTTTATCACCGAATCATGTAAATTCATAGTTGAAACAGGGTCAACAAGATGGATAGTGCAAATAATCCCCAAAGCTCCCTATGAAAATATCTATCCAAATTTATGCCACCTAGCAGTCAAAGCGCAAGCTGCTTTGATAGATTGATCCGACCCAGGTTTCGCTCTCGAATGACTGCTTCAAATTTCCTGGTGTTTGCGCGATATCGACTCCCTCGTCGTCTTATCGAAATATGTGCGTACCTGCGTTGGGCTCCGAGTCCCTCCGCTATGCCAAGATTGTCAGCATGATTCATACTCACTCATCCCACATCATCCCACCTCATCACATCTCATCTACACCAAGCAGAAGTACCCCAACCACATGCATGCCTTTTTGAGGGCCCCGGCTACCCAATTCAGGAAATGGAGTATTGAAGGTGGTTGCATGTGTGCCAAATGATTCATCGTGACTGATGAAGACTCACTAAGTTTACACGACCGTTGACACGTTGGATTAAAGTACAGAAACTTCCAGCATCATTAAATAGGATCGGTATTCTCTCGAAAATTAATAAGACTTGGAAATTCAACAGTCTAATCGGCCTTCAGTTTCATCATTTCACCAAAGTGTAAACGTACGACAAATGACTTGATTTTTCGAAGTCGTATCCCAGGAGAAACACAACCGCTCGAGGTCCGTCGTAATGGGGAGAGGCAGAAGGCAGGTCAAACTATTCTTTTCTTATCATTCTAATCTCATGCATGATGAACGGAAGTTTTGCCGAACAGAAGCGTCTCCTGCTTTGCGAGGCCTTGAAGATTGTAACAGCTGATATCGTCTGAGCTACAACGCCAGAGTAAAACCTTGTGGACTGTAGCGTCATGATACACTTACTGACGTATGCACAGAGTTTAAATGTTTTCAATTCCTTGGTATCATCTGTTTACACCTCAATGACGATTGAGGCTAAATAAACCCTCCTTGCCACGATGTAAGTGGAGACTGAACAGTCTTTCTCATTCTGCTATGATGACGCAAATCTTATCCCGGTCAGATTTAATGAAGACACCAAGAGTCGACATCGCCTGAAGCACATTTTACTCTTGTCATTTTTGCACAATTTGATGAAATATGGATAGCTGACGAGGTTTCAAACCGACAATTATCAGATGCCAATTCACGCTCATTGCTTCAATATTGAGAAGCCTGATCAAGATTCAGACCCATCCCTCTTCTTTACAAAATCTGTTTCGAATTCCAATTCAGCCTCCTTTCTCAGCACTCCATACATGGAAGAAGAATCGAGCGGCCGACTTTCGGCATCCGAGAAGGTCTTGGCGTCTTTCAAGTGCTTCATGGCTACCTCGGCAACCTCGAGCCGGGCACCCGCCTTGTCGGCGCAGTCGATACCATGACCAACATCCTTTAGGGCCAAGCCCAAGTCGGACCACGGCCTTTCACCCCTCGCGGGCAGGTATGCGCCCGTGGTCAGCCTTTTCGACATGGATAGTGCCAGTGGTCCATACTGGTGCTCTATCAGAGTCTCCATCGCCTCGCTGCCCAAGCCCGTCTTTTCAGCAAAAACGTGAGCTTCTGCAACGAGCTCCATCATGCCAGCCGTCATGAAGTTTCTGTCATGGGCGTATGAGTTAATATTCCTTAGATGGATACCGGCATAACTCACCCTGCTGTCTTCAACATGCTAGATTGTTGAACATCCTCTCCGAGGCGAATTGCCCCTCGCCCCATAACCCCCACAATGAACGAACTGATCGCATCGACGGCATCGTTAGGTCCAGCCAGAATCCACAACAGCTGCCCCTGAGCCGCAACTGGACTCGCCCCAAAGACCGGAGCAGCGACAAATTTTATATCCCTCTCTGCCAAGCGGTCGCGAGCTTTGGCGGACGACAACGGATGCACTGTGGACGTGTCGACGATGATCTTGCCGGCCAAGTCAACCGATGAATTACCCTTGAGAATAGCGTCCAAGGTGGCCCCCAACGCTGCATCGTCACTGAGGGACATGAAGATGATATCTGTGCTTGTTACCAGGGTTTTGACGTCCTGATGGGCCACTCCGCCCATCTCTTCGAGCGGCGCCCCGCGCGAAATCGTCCGGTTGTGATACTGCAGGTTGGGAGCACCTTGGTGGGCCAGATGCTTCTGCAGATTTGACGCCATGCCAAGTCCCATGGATCGATCCCAGGCCTTCGACCGGTCAGCTAGTTCTTCACTAAGGAGCGAGGTAAGATTCACCTATCCACCCCAGCCGCGGATGCGGGGTTGACGTTGAGACGTCCGACTTCGTGTTGCTTGCCATGCCTGCACCACTGATACGCAGCTGCTGAGATCTAGTAATGATGATTATTTGTTTTGTATCGTTAATGTATTCCACGAAGCGACGAGGTTTCTCAATGCCGGGGAATTAGGCAGCAAAAGCCGCAGCCTGTGAGTCAATCGCGGGTGGAATTTTAAATCCGTTTCGGGCCGGCCCCACTTTCGGCCTGGGATCCGTCGGTGCTGACATCCGAAGCCCGATGCCGCTGCGAATGAGACATCCGAGAGAAGCAGCACAAAAAGATCTGAATTGATAATTGCTGTATTCAAGAAGAGGTTTCTGCCTCTATAACTGTAGACCTATCCGCCGAAACAAAAGCATCGTGTGTTACTGGCCGACTTTCACTCCTTGGGGTACGAAACTTGAATTAATAATTCGCTGGCTGCCCACAGGTCAGCTCGGTGTCAACTCGCAGCTTCTATCTACTGCGAGTTCTTCCGAATATTACTGTGTCGAACATCTGGAACAGGCCGACGTTCAACGTCATCGCCTTGCTGTCCATGCGCATAACAACCAGCCGCCCATCCATTCGTCACCAGATCCTTCTGGCTGTCATCATCCTCGACAGGCATAGAGTTCAATTCAATCGATCTTTCAACTTTGATCTCCATCTTGTTGTTGTCTTTTTGGCGAGTAGAGAAGTTCCCAGTGCGGTTTTCGAAGCTCTGGAGGGGGAGATTGCCGTTCGTGCTTCGGCCGTATGGGTTCTTCGAGTATTTCTTGTAGGTGCCGAGCTTGGGAATGATCTTGATGAATAGGGCTTTTAACGCTGGCACGGATGCGCATATGATCGCAGTGTTGATTTCGAGACCCGACCAGACGGCGATGTCAACCCCAACGACTTAACAGTTATCAGCATCACACCGTGCAACTCCTTTGCCTTGGGGGGCTTACGTGGTTGCTGGTCTATTGGTGCCGAGCCATGCACGTACAGAGAGTGCAGCCGCACGATTGCGACAATAGCAGCACTACGTAGTTTTATGATCAGTAACCCTCCTCCCGACCGCGAAGTGAGACTCACAAAGCACCGCAAGTAAAAACTCCAATGAGTACAAGCTTTGCACGGAAGGTGATTTGCAAATTCCGAAGCCATGGTAAGGGGACGAAGAGAATAATCAGATCGTTCAGGATATTGAAGCCGGCAATTGCGTAGTTCAAAGGCGAACGATCGATGCATCCCCCAGGGATCTGATCGTCCCAGTATTTTGCCACAGGCCAACATGTGAAGATGGTTGTTCCTAGACAAAATGCCGCGTACAAAGCCAGCCATATTAGAAGCCCCAGAATGGTCCTTGACAGCCTTCTTGGTTCGGAACATGCGGCGGTATTGGAAGAGGATCGAGAACTTTACACATAATTGTGTGAAGTTATAGCATACGACGGTGGAATAGAGGGCTCGGAGGAATTCTTGCAGTTCTTCAAGACCAATGGCGTCGCCTAGACCCCACTTGATTTCTGTTGCAGTCATGTCAGCTACCTAGGAGCGAACACAATGAATAGGTGGTTTTCGATTCTTACGCTGAATGACGGTGGCAAGATATGCTATTGTGCCAACCTGGAGGATTCGAAAATGTTCAGCTTACTGTGCCATGTATCGGACAGATCGAAAACCTACCATTGCCACGAGCATGAGTATATCATCTGCTCCGAGGTTTTTCACCAAGGCCACTCGCGTGTATGTTCTCATACCAACTACCAAGGCCACCAGGCTGGTGAAGAAGAACGAGGAAAACACCAGGCCATAATTGCGCGGGACTACCGAAACACCGCCAACGTCCCACATTGGGATCAGCTCGGAAGTCGAAATATCCAGTCGAACGTTGACGATGAAGGGATTATGTCTAGACTACAGCTTGAGGACTGTAATACGAGTGACTGATGACATTTCCATCCACTGTAGGGACGACAAGAAAGCGCAACGACAAAGAGAGACAGTAAACAAATCCGTAGGCTTGGGACAGACATTGGGCCTCCAGTGGGTAAAGAGAAGGAATAATGCTGCCATGTTATGCGGACGTGCAGACTGACTGCTGCAGAAACTGCATCTCTCCTGTAGCGGCAAGACTCGCGCATCAGCGGCACACCAAAAACCATCAACATGCCCCACGGCGGCCTCCTAGTTCCAGTTTCCATTCAAATGTTGGATTTCCCCTCAGGTTTGCGGGCCGAGCGTTTTCGCTGACAGCACATCCGCGGGTTGCCACTGCCAAGTTAGGCTACATCGTTCTCAGTCACTCAACGCCTCCCTGATGCATCTCGAAATCCTGCTGGTTGGGCAATGAGTGCTGAACTTGGAACATGATGCGAACGTTCATCACACGAAGCATGCCGCAGGCAGGGATTCAACGGAGCTGCTTTCCCGAATACTGCATGGACTATTAATCAAAAGTTCGTCAGTTTCGCAAGCCCACATCCCGGAAGCCGGGGTCTTTCGGTAGCATCCGCGTACACAGTGTGCTATGTGAAGGCTGTCAGTAGGCAAACTCGACAGGGGCTCGGCAACATCGCCTGTGGCAGGAATCAGGGGTCTGTGAGAATTTCTGGGCTTGGACAAGAGTCGACTGTGGGAATAAACCTCTGTCACATTGATGTGAGTGTCATTTTCTCACGCCCTACCTACGGAGCCTGATCGGGTCTGTGAATCTATTCTAGACCCTCAGGTATGGCGGCGCGAGTGGGCCGAGATCTTGCATCCATTTGTCTTGAGTTTTATATCTGACCATACCAGGTTCATCAAGCCAACATCAGCGACCAAGTCCGACACGGGCGATTGCGACATCGGAGATGATGGCTATGACATTCCACGGGATTGGTGGGCTTGTTGGCCTTCCATCCAGCGGAATTTGGTTTCCAAATTGAGAAGTCAGTACCCAGTAAAGAAAAGAAAAAAAGCAACTCCCATGAAGACATCTTCTATGCATCGGACTTTTAGCCGAGGCCGCAGTAAGCAGGTTGGGTGCAGTTACCGTCATCCCCAGTTCCAACAGCCTTTGAACCCTGTACCAACAACCTCGGGCCACCCGCGATTGGTCCCGATTCGTCACTCCCACCTTCGCTCTTGGGTAAAGGCTCGGATTCTCCCGAGCTAGGCGCTGGAGCAAAGCGGAGGAGCAAAGCTTCTTTCCAAGGAGCCCATGCATGATCAGACGAGCCCCTGCCAGCCTGGTGTTAGTAGAATAGTAGACCATGAACTTCACCGGTGTGTAGGGATGGAGCCCGACGCCACCTCTTGGCACAGCGTGCTTATCTTGACTTTGTAGCACACCTTTCCAACGACTCTCGGCGGCGTAGGCGCTCGTATCATTCCCTGGAGGGACTTTCGACACAAGGTCGTGGTTCTGAGATACCGTACTGCCACAACAAGCGTAATTGACTGCTGTTAGGAATAAAGGCGTCACAGAAATGGGTAAAGTGGCCAAAGATCTGAGTTTGGCCACTTGAAAACGAGCAGGACATGAAATTACGGCACAGTTGGGGCGTTGAGATAATTTCACGGCTCATTTCATATCTGTGACGGAATAAAATGTCTTATCGGCATTAAAAGTCTAATCAGCACTCAACAGTTCTTGTTCTCCAGGCTTTCAAATTATATCTACTGAGAGAAAGCCCTTCGATTTGTGTATATTTTTACGAGTTGCTGGGGTTATACAGCACTTCCGGAGCCCTCTGGCACCTCTCATGCGCTGTACACACTAGCCTCTTCCTTCTCCAAAGGAGCGTCGATGTGGTTGTTAAACTCCTTCTTGGGATCGAAAAGGAACGCAGCGGCTGGACAAATTTAGTTAATTTCACTGTTTATTTCAGGGCTTCAAGGACAAATGACTTACCAATAACGGCCACAGCGACAAAGCACGCTGCAGCAATCCAAACGTTTCCGAAAGCCACGACGTAGGTATCGAGAAGGGCGAGTGCAGCCTTTCCGATGTTCTCAGGGGTGATACCGGGGATGCCGGCAATGAGCTCGTCATTGTGGGAGCTCAGTCCAGCGAGCAGACCTCCCAGATACTCGGGGTTGAAGCCAGCAGGCACAACGGCCTTTGCGACGTTCCCGGGCATGTGGCTCATGCTGTCGTTGAGTATGACATTGTAAATTGCAATACCAATGGTGCCACCTAGGGAACGAACGCTGATGATGAGACCGCTGGCAATTGCTATCAACTCGGGTGGGATGCAAAGCTGGGCGGCGGTAAGGAGCGTCGTCAGCGTCATTCCAAGAGCGAAACCGAGTAGAACAGGGTAGAACCACACGGGATCGCCCGAACCTCGGTTCGTCGTCGCCATGTGTCACGTAGCAAGGGTATCCCAGCCGTATCACTACGAAACGTAGAAGTTATTATCTTACTATCTAAGTGAGGAGTTTTTAAACTTAATAAGAATAATAATAAGAATATTACTAAATATACTAAAAACTATAAAAATTAATAGTTAAAGGTATTTATAGATTTATTTTATACGTATTTACTATATAATAATTATTAATATTATTATTTTTATAAGTAAATCTTTTATTTAAATAGTATTACTATTATTTAATATAGTATTTTTTTTATTTTTATAACTTTTTATATTTAAGGATTTTTTTTATTTTATATATATTATTATTATT